>CM035791.1:95000-217500 GCA_020466265.1 Siphamia tubifer
TCACATGTCATTATAGGTCTTAAAAAAACTAAAACCTTGTTCTGAATTTTTCATAAAAATGACCCATACTAGGGCGGCACGGCGGTGCGGTGGTTAGCACGGCGGTGCGGTGGTTAGCACGGCGGTGCGGTGGTTAGCACGGCGGTGCGGTGGTTAGCACGGCGGTGCGGTGGTTAGCACGGCGGTGCGGTGGTTAGCACGGCGGTGCGGTGGTTAGCACGGCGGTGCGGTGGTTAGCACGGCGGTGCGGTGGTTAGCACGGCGGTGCGGTGGTTAGCACGGCGGTGCGGTGGCTCACAGCAAGAAGGACCCTGGTTCGAATCCCGTACCAGACCTTTCTGTGTGGAGTTTGCATGTCCTCCCCGTGTCCACGTGGGTTTTCGCCGGGCACTCCGGTTTCCTCCCACCATCCAAACACATGCACTGATAGGTTAATTGGTTAATCTAAAATTGTCCATAGGTGTGAATGTGAGAGTGATTGTTTGTCTATATATGTTCAGCCCTGCCATGAACTGGCGTCTCATACAGGGTGTACCCCGCCTTCACCGATTGTAGCTGGATTAGGCCCCCAGTGACCCCCGCGACCCAAGTGTGGATAAAGCGGGTTCAGATAATGAATGAATGACCCATACTTGTGTACATTGTGTGTAATGTGTCTTCAGTAATGCAGCCACAGGGCATTGGCCGATTTCTGTGATTGACATCTTATTTTAATCGTCTGACCCAAGAGAATTAAGCTGTGGTCACCAAATAATGTCAACCAAATGACCAAATACATTTGATGCACACTAATGAACATTTACTTCACCCAATCACAAACCACCTCAGACCCTCAGAACCCTCCTTCAGTCTGCTATTGGACCACAAATACAACTGGGAAGTGTAATAGTTCTTTCACAGAAGTTTTAAATTTAACTTCATCTAAAGCTAAAAACAATATTTACGGATGTTTCTTCAAAAGCGAGTTGTTGTTTTTCTCTAATTTTGTTGTTGGTTCAGTGAATGTTGGTTGAAAATTGATGAAAATGGTTCTGTCGGATGCTGTGGGGTCTCTGCTGTACATGTAACATGCATTAGCTTTGTTTAGAGTGATTCGCTGATGGTATAAATATGTTCATCTCTTTTCCACTTTGCAGGAACAACTGATTTAATGGATTGTTGTTTTAACTGTTTGGTGGTCATAAGAATGACTGTAAAAAGATTCAGTCTGCCATTCTATAAAGCGGTTTAAATACTTACATTTTATACAAAAACCACAGTGCACCTTATATATGGATTAATACTGATTGTGCTTAGTGACTAGTAATTGAGACTTTTTACCTCACTTTTTATCCCATAATTTTTACTTTTTATCTCACAATTTTGACTTTTATCTGATAATTTTGACTTTTTATCTTCTAGTGTGTGTGTTAGCACTAGCATTACCTCATGCAGACAGATGTACTGTGTGTGTTAGCAGTGTTGGCATTAGCATTACCTCATGCAGACAGGTGTACTGTGTGTTAACAGTGTTAGCACTAGCATAACCTCATGCAGACTGGTGTACTGTGTGTTAGCACTAGCATTACCTCATGCAGACAGGTGTACTGTGTGTGTTAACAGTGTTAGCACTAGAATTACCTCATGCAGACAGGTGTACTGGACATATTAGCAGTGTTAGCATTAGCATTACCTCATGCAGACAGGTGAACTGGACATGGTAGCGGTGTTAGCATTAGCATTACCTCATGCAGACAGGTGAACTGGACATGTTAGCAGTGTTAGCACATGGTAGCAGTGTTAGCATTACCTGATGCAGACAGGTGTACTGGATATGTTAGCAGTGTTAGTATTAGCATTACCTCATGCAGACAGGTGTACTGTGTGTTAACAGTGTTAGCACTAGCATAACCTCATGCAGACTGGTGTACTGTGTGTTAAGAGTGTTAGCACTAGCATAACCTCATGCAGACAGGTGTACTGTGTGTTAGCACTAGCATTACCTCATGCAGACAGGTGTACTGTGTGTGTTAACAGTGTTAGCACTAGAATTACCTCATGCAGACAGGTGTACTGGACATATTAGCAGTGTTAGCATTAGCATTACCTCATGCAGACAGGTGAACTGGACATGGTAGCAGTGTTAGCATTAGCATTACCTCATGCAGACAGGTGTACTGGACATGGTAGCGGTGTTAGCATTAGCATTACCTCATGCAGACAGGTGAACTGGACATGTTAGCAGTGTTAGCACATGGTAGCAGTGTTAGCATTACCTGATGCAGACAGGTGTACTGGACATGTTAGCAGTGTTAGCATTAGCATTACCTCATGCAGACAGGTGAACTGGACATGTTACCAGTGTTAGCATTAGCATTACCTCATGCAGACAGATAAACTGGACATGTTAGCAGTGTTAGAATTAGCATTACCTCATGCAGACAGGTGAACTGGATATGGTAGCAGTGTTAGCATTAGCATTACCTGATGCAGACAGGTGTACTGGATATGTTAGCAGTGTTAGTATTAGCATTACCTCATGCAGACAGGTGAACTGGATATGGTAGCAGTGTTAGCATTAGCATTACCTGATGCAGACAGGTGTACTGGACATGGTAGCAGTGTTAGCATTAGCATTACCTCATGCAGACAGGTGTACTGGACATGGTAGCAGTGTTAGCATTAGCATTACCTCATGCAGACAGGTGTACTGGACATGGTAGCGGTGTTAGCATTAGCATTACCTCATGCAGACAGGTGTACTGGACATGGTAGCGGTGTTAGCATTAGCATTACCTCATGCAGACAGGTGTACTGGACATGTTAGCGGTGTTAGCATTAGCATTACCTCATGCAGACAGGTGTACTGGACATGTTAGCGGTGTTAGCATTAGCATTACCTCATGCAGACAGGTGTACTGGACATGGTAGCGGTGTTAGCATTAGCATTACCTCATGCAGACAGGTGTACTGGACATGGTAGGGCGCCACCTTCTCCTCTCCTTCAATCTCTACACTGATCTGCAGTCGAATGGCTCCAGACACTGCTGACTTATCTGTTCTTTTCTCTGTTAACACAAAACAACAGCTTTTAACTGTGGAATAAACACAACTACACTTACTACAATTAATTTCTCCCAACATTAATTGTAATCACTGTGTGTGTGTGTGTGTGTGTGTGTGTAGAGACATCGGCTAAAACTCAATGAATACTGTAGATATCACCATGGGCATATACATATAGCTAATGTGCATCAGATGCATTCCTTTTGCGTAAAGGTCAAAGGTCAAGGTCACAATCAACTAAAAGGTCAAAATCACATTATGGGTTACAACTCCAGAATGGAGGGTCACAGAACTTTCAGATTGGTAAAAAACAATGCAGAATGAAGACTTATACAAATCTAATAATTGGTGTTATCACCTACAACCAATAGTTTTTGAGATCTGTGGAGGTCATAGGTGACATATGGCCAAATTAACTTGTGTAACACTGTGTTTATTGCATTATTTTGTTTTATCATGTGCTTTTGTCTTTTTACCGCATTATGTAGACTTTTTATTGTGTGATTTTGACTTTTTATTTCAGTATTTTGACATTTTATCGCATTATTTTGATGTTCCATTGCGTGATTTTGTCTTTTTATCACATGATTTTGATGTTTTTTTCCAGATTATTTTGACTTTTTATGGAGGTCAAAGGTGACATGTGTCCAAATTAACTTGTGTAACACTGTGTGTGTTAAGCATAGACATATCATGCTATAAGTCACCCAACCAATGTTGGGTGAGATTAAAAACTATATCCTGAAGTCAGGGGTCAGTGTGAGGGCGATCGCTCCAGAGGACTGTATTTATTCTACACTCCAAACTGCCTAAGGAGTGGCACCTCTGTCTGTCATAGACAATCTTTGTGCGTACCCAGGTTGTACCAGACGTCCATTTCTCCGCTCAGTGTCCGAACCTCGATGATGCTCTGACCCAGGAAGTCGTCAGACTCACGCTTCAAACGCTGTTTCACCCGAGATTTGATGTCGTCATCTTCGTCCCAGACTCGAAGTTTGATTCGATCAGATGAGTTATGACATTCGCTGTGGATAAAAAATAAAATTCCAAAAATAAATTAATAAAACAAAGTGTTGTGTTAACCCTCTACAGGACAGCGTGGTTTACTAATGATACAATGATGGCTTTAGAAAATAACACCAGCTTCTAACCAATCACATTGTAGCATCAAAATCATTCAATAAAAAGACAAAATAATGCAATAAAATGTCAAAATAATGTGCTAAAATCACAAAATAATGCGATAAAAGAAAAAACAATGCGATAAAATGTCAAAATAATACAATTAAAATGTCTAAATAATGCGATAAAAAATCTAATTAATGCGATAAAACGTCAAAATAACATGATGAAAAGTCAACCTAATGCAGTAAAAAGTCAAAGTCACACGATAAGACAAAATCATGCAATAAAACATCAAAACAATGCAATAAAACGACAAAATACCACATTAAAAGGAAAAATAATGTGATAGAAAGTAAAAATACAGCGATAAAAAGCCAAAATAATGCGATATGTCAAAATAACGTGATAAAAATAAAAAATAATGTGATAAAAAGATAAAATAATGTAATAAAAAGTTAAAATAATGTGATAAAAAGTTAAAATAATTTGATAAAAAGTCAAAATAATCCTGATGTCATGTGACGCAACAAGGAAGTGCATGAGTAGTGTCATAAGTTCATTTTTATGATTATAAAAATTATAGTTTTTAAAGGTCAGATATAAACAGGAAAAGTGTTGTTTATTCATCCAGTCACACTAGTGTTATTATTTTACTACATAAACACATTTATGGTGTGATGTTAAAAAAAACAAAAACTCTTCTTACAAGTTGAACTTTTCGTCCCAGACTGGGTTGAGGTTTCCATAGATGGTCTTTGTTCTCTTTTTGCTTTTTCCCACCTGGATGGTGACGTAGGGATCACTGGAACCTGTTCTGTCTTTGGCCTGAAGACCCTGAGCGCTGACGACTGAACAACAATAAAATAAAACACACAAACAACTGTTATGCTACAGACACCAAACCACATCACAGGCGCCTGAGTCTGGATGAAGAGAAAAACCTTCAGTTCAGTCTGTCCTCAACTATGGCTCAGATCAGGTGGATTGTTTCTGTACCTGCCTGGCGAACCCACATATGTGACCCCCCACCACCAAACCAGGCATAAGTGGCGCTGAGCCGTTCAGAGCTACAGCCAAATTTAGGCTGGAAGGTGATTTGTTATTAGTGTTTACACCTTATCAAAAAACGGTACCTTAACACCTCTATGTTCACTTCCTGTGGTCATTACATTGAAATCCAATCAATAAAGGTGTTTATTGAGTCAATTATTTAAGCGGTGACAAAAGTTCAGGTATTGCTGAGCAAAGACAAAGACGTCTTCCACCTCTTTTCGCCGAACAAAACGATCTCCGTTCCGTGGGTAAACACCCAAGTGTTTGGTACGAGGTAAAAGCTTATATTGAATGTTCTGTCCAATGGTGTAAGCCAAATGATTATAATACGTCACACTTCTGTCCTATTATTATAATATATAAAACTTCTGTGACATGTCCATCAGAGTGTCCTTTAACATCTGTCAACAATTTGTGTCAATCGGATACAAATTATTATGCGTTGCTAAGGACTTCCTACCCCAAAACAGTCCAAAACTTTAACGGACAATATCTAAAAATATGCAAATTGTAAAATATGTCCAAATGTGGATATTAAAATGACCATAACTTTGGTTCTACTTGTGATAGAAACATCATTTTTTCACCATCTTAAACCTTAGTTTACACTCTACCAAGATACACACATAACTCTGTTTGGATTTACACACACTTATGCCTGGTTTACTGGTGGGGGGTCACATATGTGATAGGGCCAGATGCTGTCGTTTTTGGGTTCACCTGATCCTCCAGAAGCTCCTGCAGCCCGAGGAATTCCACCACCTCCTCCAGATATGGCAAGCCAAAGTGTTCACATAGGCACGTGTTCTGTTTATTATTATCACACATTACAGGATGCGTTATGGAATGCGTTCTAGCATGTGTGCTATCGTGCTATATTGGTAATGATCTCCTCCCACTGATTTTCTCCACCAAAGAATTTGTCGTGCTTTCAGCCAATCACTGGCCAGAATAGTGCAGCACTGATCTTCCCTTTTGCAAGCAAAATGCTGTGAATGATACCGTAGGCTTACATTTGTGTTCACCCAAGATGTTGAATTTTTGCTAAATATTTTGACTTTTCAATCTACTTTATTTATGTTGTTCAACTTTACTTTGTCTATTTTTACGTTTGTTTATTGAATTTATTTTTTTATTCTTATTTTGTTGTGCTAATCTAACTGTAACAAATGGGCTTGCATGTTTTGCCACTAGATGGCGCAATTCAACAAACGAACATAAAAATAGAAAAAGTAAAGACTTTCATGCTAACTACATGTATTTACTCCCAATCATTTAAAAATGAACTAAACTCATTTTTACTCCAGATAATCCCATTAGGTATTATTTCATCTATGGCAAAAAAATAAAATGCTGTTTTATTTTATACTTTATTACGGTTCAGTAGTTGTACTTTTTTACTTTTACTTCAGTAAAGCAGTTGAATCAGTACTTCTACTTAAGTGTTTTTCACCCCAGTAGCTGCACTCGTACTTTTACCAGAGTAGCTGTACTTGTACTGCAGTACAGTGTACTTTTACTACCTGTGTGTGGAATAACTTAACGTACTGTTGATGCAGATCTTGGCAGACCACTTGGACGTTCCATCCAGAACGTTCTGTTTAACGCTCTTCATGTGTTGGACGTGGATCATCTTGGAAACGTTGAAGACTTTCCGGATCTCCTCAAATATTTCTGGTTTGTTCCGCTCACGGATCTTCATCCTGTCTTTCATGGACATGATGATGTGTTGTGTTCGATCTTCTGAACCGCTCTTGCAACTTTTCTCTGCTGCTCCTGGAAGAAAGGCGGAAAGTTAGGGTTAGAGGAACCTTCTGGAACAACGATGGAAAGTTAGGGTTAGAGGAACCTTCTGGAACAACGATGGAAAGTTAGGGTTAGAGGAACCTTCTGGAACAACGATGGAAAGTTAGGGTTAGAGGAACCTTCTGGAACAACTATGGAAAGTTAGGGTTAGAGGAACCTTCTGGAACAACGATGGAAAGTTAGGGTTAGAGGAACCTTCTGGAACAACTATGGAAAGTTAGGGTTAGAGGAACCTTCTGGAACAACGATGGAAAGTTAGGGTTAGAGGAACCTTCTGGAACAACGATGGAAAGTTAGGGTTAGAGGAACCTTCTGGAACAATGATGGAAAGTTAGGGTTAGAGGAACCTTCTGGAACAACGATGGAAAGTTAGGGTTAGAGGAACCTTCTGGAACAACGATGGAAAGTTAGGGTTACAGGGCCGGAAACTTTTTACAAAAAGATTCTGTCTAATACACTGTCAAATATTAAGTCTGATTATTTGTCCAAGCATGTGATCAGAATAAAATCAGACAGAATCACCTGCAGAGGAAATGTTCAGTCTGATAGAAAAATTGATTCAACCTCAGTGGAGTACTGAGTTCTAAATGGTTTAGTTTAAGTCCAAATTTGAATGATTTATGGGGCCGAACGAAAATGAAGTCAACTGATGAAGTCGAAGGGATTAAAAAGTCACTACACTTTTTAACTGAAGAGGTTTCTACTGTAAGGTCTGAGCAGAAATATTATTCTAGATTTGGTGCAGGAAGTGAATAAACTGACTGAATAACTGTTACACAATCGATCAGTTTTCAAACGAGGGGCCTTATCTAAAATGCTTGCATTTGGTTAGATGAACAATCTGTCCGTAATCTTGTCTGACTCGGGGCTATCAAACACTAGCTGGCAACCAGGGCTGGTTCTGGTCAATGTGGTGCCCTAGGCCAACACTAGGTAAACACTAGGCCAACACTATGCCAACACTAGGTAAACACTAGGCCAAAACTATGCCAACACTAGGTAAACACTAGGCCAACACTATGCCAACACTAGGTAAACACTAGGCCAAAACTATGCCAACACTAGGTAAACACTATGCCAACACTAGGTAAACACTAGGCCAACACTATGCCAAAACTAGGTAAACACTAGGCCAACACTATACCAACACTAGGTAAACACTAGGCCAAAACTATGCCAACACTAGGTAAACACTAGGCCAACACTAGGTAAACACTAGGCCAAAACTATGCCAACACTAGGCCAAAACTATGCCAACACTAGGTAAACACTAGGCCAACACTATGCCAACACTAGGTAAACACTATGCCAACATTAGGTAAACACTATGCCAACACTATACCAACACTAGGTAAACACTAGGCCAACACTAGGCCAAAACTATGCCAACACTAGGTAAACACTAGGCCAACACTATGCCAACACTAGGTAAACACTAGGCCAACACTAGGCCAAAACTATGCCAACACTAGGTAAACACTAGGCCACAACTATGCCAACACTAGGTAAACACTAGGCCAACACTATGTCAACACTAGGCCAACACTATGCCAACACTAGGTAAACACTAGGCCAACACTAGGCCAAAACTATGCCAACACTAGGTAAACACTAGGCCAACACTAGGTAAACACTAGGCCAACACTAGGCCAAAACTATGCCAACACTAGGTAAACACTAGGCCAACACTAGGCCAAAACTATGCCAACACTAGGTAAACACTAGGCCAACACTATGCCAACACTAGGTAAACACTAGGCCAACACTAGGCCAAAACTACGCCAACACTAGGCCAAAACTATGCCAACACTAGGTAAAACACAAGGCCAACACTAGGTAAACACTAGGCAAACACTAGGCCAACACTATGCCAACACTAGGTAAACACTAGGCCAACACTAGGCCAAAACTATGCCAACACTAGGCAAACACTAGGCCAACACTATGCCAACACTAGGTAAACACTAGGCCAACACTATGCCAACACTAGGCAAACACTAGGCCAACACTATGCCAACACTAGGTAAACACTAGGCCAACACTATGCCAACACTAGGCAAACACGAGGCCAACACTATGCCAACACTAGGTAAACACTAGGCCAACACTATGCCAACACTAGGTAAACACTAGGCCAACACTAGGTAAACACTAGGCCAACACTATGCCAACACTAGGTAAACACTAGGCCAACACTATGCCAACACTAGGCAAACACGAGGCCAACACTATGCCAACACTAGGTAAACACTAGGCCAACACTATGCCAACACTAGGTAAACACTAGGCCAACACTAGGCCAAAACTATGCCAACACTAGGCAAACACTAGGCCAACACTATGCCAACACTAGGTAAACACTAGGCCAACACTATGCCAACACTAGGCCAACACTATGCCAACACTAGGTAAACACTAGGCCAACACTATGCCAACACTAGGCAAACACTAGGCCAACACTAGGTAAACACTAGGCCAACACTATGCCAACACTATGCCAACACTAGGTAAACACTAGGCAAACACTATGCCAACACTAGGTAAACACTAGGCCAACACTAGGTAAACACTAGGCCAACACTATGCCAACACTAGGTAAACACTAGGCCAACACTATGCCAACCAGTGTTGGGAAAGTTGACCTTGATTAGGAACTAGTTCAAAGTTCAGTTTAAGTTAGTCAATATGAATTAGTTCAGTTCACCGTTCATTCTTCCAATTTATCAACTAGAAGTTCATGGATCCCAAAATGAACTTTTTCGTTCTTTTTTTCGTTCTTTTTTGTGTTATTATTGTAAACGTATTATTAACCGTTCCTAACGTTATCCTGTAGTCAGGAAATCAGGGGAAAATGCCGCCCCTCCAGGGCAGAAGTAAGTACGTTACCCCAGGGTTAACTTCCCTCTGCAGGTTCTTAGGACACAAGGAGTGGTGTCAATGAGTTTCGTTTTCAATGTTTATTTACAAGAACGGGACAACACCTGCTCTGGTCACACTCTGTACATTTAACTCTTTTTCTCCGCTCCCAAAAACTCTCTGCACCCCTCTCTCTGTCTCTCATGCTCTCTCACTTTCGCCCCCCCCCCGCCGAATTATACAAAAATTACATCTATGATAATGCTGTGTTTTGATCCCATTTTATTCCTTATAGGACTCAATAATTACGGCGTGATGAGAACTAAATATGAACTAAATAAGAGCACAGTTCAATAAATGCCAGAATAACTGCGTTCACAACTTCCCGTTCATTTGGCAAAAGTGAACGAGTCATTCACGTTTGTTAAAAATATGATATAGTTCATGAACGATCGTTCAGGTACAACACTGATGCCAACAATAGGCCAACACCCCTATTTCCTTTTAGTGTAATTCTAAATGATCATGTGTAAACATAGTGTCCTACATCTGATGGAGTGTCTGTCAATGTTAAGTTTAATTATTTATTTACTGTATTTTCACACTATAAGGTGAACTGGATTATAAGGAGCATTAAGTGAAGATAAACAGTTACAATAACTATAAACCCTGTTGAGTTATAAGATGGAATAAAAAACACTCTTATTCTGACAAATCAAACTTTAGAAGAGTTCAAATTCTGAGATTAAAAAGTCAAAATTATGTGATAATCAAAATTATCAGATAAAAAGTCTAAATTCCCAGTCACTAAACACAACCAGATTGAATCCATATTTAAGGCGCACTGTGTTTTCAGTTCTCCTCATAGTTTGGAAAATACAGTAGCTCTGTAATGCAATTCTAATCCTGTGGAACTTGGTGCCCTCAAGATACCTGGTGCCTCAGGCGACCGCCTAGTCTGACTATGACTAACACTGACCCTGGTGATCATACATATATATATAATCAAAATCTGTTGTGGATGTGGTTGTCATTTCTTCCTCCCAGTTCCATTGCTGTCAGTCCAAGTAGGGGGGATACCACATTAACCACCTATCGGGCGGCTGTGTCTCAGTTGGTAGAGTGGGTCGCCCAATGACCGAGAGGTTGGTGGTTCACGTCCCGGCTCTGGCTGTCCAGAGCTTGTCCTTGGGCAAGACACTGAACCCTGACTTAGGCCCCCAGTAGGATTTACCTTAGACCTTAGAAACCTACTGGTGTATGAGTGTGTGTGTGAATGGGTGAATGAGAAGCTAATGTGAAGCGCTTTGAGCACCATGAAGGTGAAAAGCGCTTTATAAGTACTACTTATAAACTAAGTCCTGATCCACGGTTGTGGAGCTCGGTGCCGATTGTTTAATTGTTTGTTTGTTTTTTTTTGTTTCTCCTTTTGTGCTGGTTTGGTTTTCTCCTCTTTTTCTGATCTACTTATTTTATTTTATTTGTTTGTATTGATGGACAGTTGGTGGTTGGGAATAACACATCACCTTACAGTCTTTAATTACAATAGCACCGCCTGTTGGTTTCTGTCCCCGTTCGTCCTGTCCAGTCTTTGTTTCCTCCTCACATCACTGAGGTGTAGCACTGCACTCACTGGCTTGTAAGGGAGAGTTCTAATGGGGGATGTCTGCTCAGCTTTCAGGGAGGACCGATGATGGTCACACACATGCACTAAATAGTCTAGTATATGTCTGCAAGACTGGAATATGTACTGATCTGAAACACTGTTGACTCCCCCTCTGTGGGGTTAAAAGATATAAAAAATATAACACAATTAAATAAATACATGAATACAATAAGTGAATGAATAGAAAAATTAAATAAAATAAAAAATAAGAACAAAATGCAGACAACTTAGAAAAAGGAAAGAAAAAAAAGGGAAAAGAAGAAGAAGAAGAATGATAAATGTTCTGCATTTATATAGTTATTTTCCACCTTCATGGTTCAAAGTTCTTTACATTAGCCTCTCATTCACCCATTCACACACACACTCATACACCAGTAGGTTTCTAAGGTCTACAGTAAGTCCTACAGGGTTCAGTGTCTTGCCCAAGGACACTTCAACATGTGGACAGCCAGAGCTGGGACGCGAACCGCCAACCTCTCGGTCATTGGGCGACCCACTCTACCAACTGGGAGGAAAAAAGAAAACAACAAACAACAAAAAAACTCTATTTGTTACCTACTTTCCTATCTGCTCATTTGTTTTTTGTTTTTTTTGTTTTTAGTATATATGTATATGTTTAGTACTTCAGTTATTGATTATTGGTATTGTTATTATTGTTATTGTTATTATTTTTATTATTATCATCATTTTTGTACTATATTGCTATAAAATGAATTTAGGTTATTGGGGAAGTGAAGAAGGGGTAGGATTAAATAAACTTATGCTTCATCCTACTCCTTTTCGGACATGGCATTGTTATTATTATTATTGTTGTATTGATTATTGTTGCACTTTGCACATGTTCGAAATAAATCATTCAAATCAAAAATAAGTGCAGACCATTTACCATAACCAACCAGGGGCCCCAGTCAGTCAAGATGACAGACAGATTCTTCATCTAATCACATGCTAGGATTTTAGATAACACCCCTCCTTTGAAAACAGATTGGTTGCGGAAGATTCCAGATGGTATCGTGAGATTGGGAAGGTTAGCAAGTGGCAGCCTTCTTCCAGGAAAGAAGGATGGTAATGGAATGCAATAACATGGAGGCATGCCACCCTCTGCCCAGGAGAAAACCCAGCAACATCCCTACCATCATAATAAAGTTTGTAAACAGGAAACACAAATATCTTAACAGAGGTAATCAATATGATCAGTTAAAGGCTGATTGAACATGTACAGACTGATTTCACTGCTATGTTTCAGTAACTCTTCACTCACTCTGCAGACAGTCAGCGTTCAGCAGCTCCTGGCATTTCTCGTGAACTTTGACCCCACACTCAGCACAGCGCATACCCTGCCTGGCGATGCCCCACAGCAGACCCTCGCATTCGTAGCAGTAGGTGGGCGTGGTCGCCGTCCACACCTCAAAGTTATGTGGTGTTGTGCAAGAGATGGGATAGATGAGAGCCTGCAGAGTCTTCTTATACACATGGCTTTTCTGTGGGTGGAGTCACAAAGATGATTGACAGGTGGACAATGAGGATCACAGAAAAGCTGTGCTTTATACACACACACACACACACACACATATATATATATATATATATATATATATATATATATAAATATATACAAGGTGGTCAAAGTACTCGCATTCTGTGCCACAGTAGAAGTATAGCTACTGCTGTGAAATCATACTCTGGTAAAAAAAGTCACAATTGAGATAAAACAGTCATGAGATTTAAAAACAAGTTATAGAAATACAGTGTTGGGAAAGTTGACCTTAATTAGGAACGAGTTCAAAGTTCAGTTCAAGTTAGTCAATATGAATTAGTTCAGTTCATCGTTCATTCTTACAAATTATGAACTAGAAGTTCATGGATCCCAAAATGAACTTTTCTGTTCTTTTTTTGTGTTATTATTGTAAACTTATTATTATTCCTAACGTTATCCTGACCGTAGTTAGGAAATCAGGGGAAAATGCCGCCCCTCCAAGGCAGTGGTAAGTACCTTACCCCAGGGTTAACTTCCCTCTGCAGGTTCTTAGAACACAAGGAGTGGTTTCAGTGAGCTTCGTTTTCAATGTTTATTTCCAAGAACAGGACAACACCTGCTCTGGTCGCCGGTCACACTCTGTACATTTAACTCTTTTTCTCCACTCCCAAAAACTCTCTGCACCCCTCTCGCTCTCTCTCTGCTCTGCCTAAAGTGCTTCTCATTGGCTATTCCACAACAAAATGGCGGCGCGCCAGGACGCAGCGGTTCGGACCTCTTCACCCCAGTGCTTCTTCTGGCTACTTTTGTTACTGATTGAATGGTTTTGTGTGACTGAAATAACGTGTGAGAATGGCCTGAAACTCACTTATAGAGTTGCAGAATATCTGTTTCGCAAGCAGAACCGATATCACATCGGACTTTCAGCGTCAGAACATACCACCAGAGATAGCAAGACCACCGGGCTCACCCTGGATTGTGGTTGTGTCTGGGAGGCGGCGCAGACGGCATAAAGAGCGGAGGCAAAAGCGGGGATGCAGAGCGGGCCTGCTGGCCAGGCTAAGGAGGCAGCCTCTTAGACTGGCGCTGCCAAGTATTTTCCTGTCGTCTACAAGATAGATGAGCTGGAGCTTCGAATGTCGGGGAATCACTACACTTGGGACTGCTGTGTCACGATTATTACGGAAACCTGGCTCCACTCGCTCATCCCGGATGAGGCAGTTCAGCTAGCGGGCCACACACTACACCAGTCTGACAGGACCAGCAGCTCCGGTAAGAACAGAGGAGGAGGACTCTGCATTTATGTTCATCGAGGTTGGTGTACAAACAGCAGAGTCGTAAACACTCACTGTACTAAGGAGCTGGAAATAATGACTGTTATGTTTAGACCGTTCTATCTGCCGAGGGAGCTAACAGGGGTGCTTATCATGGCTGTGTATATACCCCCTGCCGTTAACGTGAGCACAACTCTCTCCGAACTATATGACATTATATGCAGACAGCAGAAGGCTTATCCTGAATGTGCTTTTATTGTGGCTGGGGATTTTAACCAGGCCTACTTAAAGACTGTTTTTCCAAAATTTGTACAATATGTGGATGGACCTACAAGGGGGAGTAACACACTGGATCGGCTCTATTCAAACCTGAAGGGTGCATACCGGACTATACCTCTCCCTCATCTAGGTATGTCCTATCATATTTCACTGTTTAGTGTCCCAGCTTACAGACCCCTCAGGATAAGAACCAAACCAGCCTTTAGAACTGTTAAAACCTGGCCTGCAGGTGCATACAGCCAGCTGCAGAACTGTTTTGAAAATACTGATTGGTCTATCTTTGATCACCTGGACTTAAATGAACACACTGAGACTGTCTTATTTTACATTAAGATCTGCACCGACAATGTGACAGTGAACAAAAGGATCAGGGTGTTCAACAATGAGAAACCCTGGATGACGGGGGAGGTGCGGTCACTTTTGAAGGCCCGAACCACTGCCTTTAAAGCTGGAAACCGGGAGCTGTACACCGCTGCCAGGGCTAATCTAAAAAAGGGGATCAAAGAAGCCAAAAGGGACTACAAGGGAAAGGTGGAGAAACAACTGGCTGAGAATAATGCCAGGAAAGTGTGGCAGGGTCTACAGCACTTGACTAACTACAAGGGCAATTCGTCTGACATTACGGATGCTGATGCCTCGTTAGTGGAGGAATTAAACATCTTTTTCACTCGCTTCGAGGCAGAGAGACCTCATCCTGCTTCTCCAACCACATGGCCCTCCAACACCCATCCACTTGAGTTGCAGGATCATCAGGTGAGGAGGGCTCTTAAAGCTGTGAACCCACACAAAGCTGCAGGACCAGACAGGGTACTGGGGAAAGTACTGAAGGCCTGCGCGGATCAGCTGTCAGGGGTTCTGACAAAGATTTTTAACATCTCCCTGAAACAGGCCACCATTCCATCATGTCTGAAGGCAGCCACGAACGAAATATGAACTACATAAGAGCGCAGTTCAATAAATGCCAGAATAACCACGTTCACAACTTCCTGTTCATTTGACAAAAGTGAACGAGTCGTTCACGTTCATCAAAAATATGATATAATTCATGAACGATCGTTCAATGAACTCGTTCAGGTACAACACTGTAGAAATCTGACAAAACAAAACATGCATAACTTTAAGATAAATAGTCAAAATTCTGAGATAAATGTTAAAAAAATCTGAATTATGAGATGATGTTCTTATATAGATCCTCTGATGCTTTCCTTTAGACACATCATCAGTGATAGTACCTGGGGTCACGGGAGATTTTGGGTCTTTCAACTTCAGACCCCCTCACCCAGGTGACCTGGCCGGGAATGATCAGTTCCCAGCCTGTGTCTAAGGATTGTGCAACCACTCTTTGTCCCTCCTGATCCACAATGTGAGGCTCTCTCTGCAGCCTCAGAAGCTGTTCTGATGGTTCTTCTTTTTGGTGCTGTGCCCAGGACGCTGTGGGCTTTACAGAGCAAAAGTCCCTGCAAAGTCCCTTCCCCCGACTTCAATGGGCATGCACCGTGCACACCAATCATGATGCTGATGGACTCAGCAACCGCCTCCAGCACCTGGTCAATGCACTAACAGTAGGAACCATCTCCAAGTGCTTTTGGACAGCTGCTGAAGATGTGCTCCAGATTACCTGTACCTTGGCACTAGGGACATGGTGGTGTTTCAACCTTGCCCCAACTGAAGATGTTCGATGGGCTGGGAAGGACATCATAGACTGACTGAATGAAGAATTTAAATGTGGTAGGGTTCAGCCCTCCACAATTCCGCCCACAAGATTTTCCTGTCTGGTTTCTTCCCATCTGGTCCATGCCCCCTGCTGTCTCAGCCCTACCACCCAGATTGCATGCTCTTCCTCAAGCCCAACACTCACTTCACATTGAATTAGATACTGCCTGTCCTTGCCCTCACGCTCACTGTGGCGGGTAGTCGGGATGATTCCCGGCCCCGCACGGTCAATTGCAACCACTCCCACAAGTTGTTTGTGACGGAACCATGATTCTGCCTGGTCCACAGCCTCCTTCGCCCTCCACTTTCTACCTGTTCTTACCTTGATGCCTGCTTGGGATATTTTTGGGTCCTTGGACTCCCTATACTGCAGCTCCTCCCTTGCTCTAGCAACCATGAACTCCTCAGTCAAGCTGAGAGTCAGTTTGTTATTGCTGTCATAGAGGGTGAAGCGGCTCAGACTTCAAGGTAGACCCAACCAGTGTCGCAAATAGCTGCTGACTCTCCTTTCCAGTTCCTTCACGGCGGAAATTGGAAATTCATATATCAGCAGTGGCCACAGTATCCTCGGTAGGACTGCGTGCTGGCATAGCCACGTCTTGACCTTCCGTGGAAGACCCAATTTGTCGATTGTAGGCAGCCACCTCTCCAGCTGTTTGTAGGTTTCCCTTATGGAGGCACCATCCATCAGGGCCAAGTTGTAGGTCTTCCCAAAACTCTTCACTGGTTTTTTAATGATTGATGAATTCCACTTCATCTAGCATGTTACCTTCCCTCTCTTTAGGACAAGAGACCTGGATTTTTCCAGCTTGAAGCACATCCACATCCAGGTGGTTAGCCTCTCCAAGCCCCAGAGGATCCATCTGAATCCAGGGACTGACACTGTTGTTACCGTCAATTCATCCATGAATTCTCTGATGGGAAGCTGGCAGATTCCAGACTTGGTTTTGGGGCTCTGCATTCCGGTTTAGCAGATTTGGCCAACATGTTAATGACCAGAGCACAGAATATCACTGAGATGGTACAACCTGTGATGATCCCTTCCTCCAGTCTGTGCCACTCGGATGTCACTGTGCCAGATGTAAACCTCAGGTTAAAGCGGTTCTAATAATCCATGTAGAGGGTCGTGATGTTGCTCGGTTCGGATGTTGCTCGGCTCGGATGTTGCCTCACCAGTGCCTCCTCCACCAGCTTGTGAGGTATAGAGCCATACACATTGGCGAGGTCCAGCCATAGTACCTCAAGGTCTCCTTTCCCCTCTCTCGCCTGTCTGATCAGCTGTGTCACCACTCTGCTGTGTTCAAGGCATCCTGGAACCATGACCCTCATCATTTATTATTAGAACAGATTTGAGCAGAGTAAGTGAACAGTGTGTTTGTATCATCATTCTTACTCTTAGTGTTGACACATCTGCTACAGCAGTGAAACATGAATCTATACAAACACATGATATGAGCATGTGAGGATGAGGATGAAGATGTGGATACAGACACAGATGCAGATATGACAACACACTCACCAGCTCCTCATCTTTTAATGACGTCCTAGTGGCCAATGAGTGAGTGAGTCCAGCTTTCCTGGACTGGATCATCGACTAAAAAAAGAAAAGAAAGACTTAGAAAACATCTGCCATGAACAAACACATGAACTAATGATGAAAAGATAAGTCAAAATGATTTTTAACTTTTTTTTTTACACACCAACGTACACGTTAGTATGAATCCATATGAACAGATTTAATAGATAAAACTATTTAATTTTTTCTCACCATGGCCTCAAGGATCAAGGACGAAGATGACATTACATAAAAAAAAACAAAGAACAGACTGAGTTAACATTCAGGCATACAGTAAAATAAAGTAGGGAAAAATGTGAAAAAAAAGAAAAGGAAAAAGGTAGAAAAATAACACAAAAAATTAAAAATTGTATATATATATATATATATATATATATATATATATATATATATATATGTATATGTACATACATACTCACCAGTTCAGTAACCAATGGAATAGGTTTCCTCTCAAGGAGGTCTGGCATACTGTCAATACCGAAGGGTGTGGTTCCCCTGATAGACAAAATATATAAAAAATATACAATCTATACGATACATACAAAATTAAAAAAGGCGCGGTTAGCGCTAGCGGTGCAGCAGTTGTTTGAGCCTTAACAGACTCCAGCAACACCTCTTGACACTCTTTGGAGTAAAAGTGTTTACTGACCCTGGTTTGGCCCACAGCTGTTTACTGGGGTTAGGGTTAGTGTTTACTGGCGTAAGGATTAGCATTTACAGGGGTTAGGGTTTACTAGGGTTAGGGTTAGCCTTTACTGGGGTTAGTGCTTACTGTGGTTAGGGTTAGCGTTTACTGGGGTTAAGGTAAGCATTTACTGGGGTTAGGGTTTACTGGGGTTAAGGTAAGCATTTACTGGGGTTAGGGTTAGCGTTTACTGGGGTTAAGGTAAGCATTTACTGGGGTTAGGGTTTACTGGGGTTAGGGTTAACCTTTACTGGGGTTAGGGTTTACTGGGGTTAAGGTAAGCATTTACTGGGGTTAGGGTTAGCGTTTACTGGGGTTAAGGTAAGCATTTACTGGGGTTAGGGTTTACTGGGGTTAGGGTTAACCTTTACTGGGGTTAGGGTTTACTGGGGTTAAGGTAAGCATTTACTGGGGTTAGGGTTAGTGTTTACTGGGGTTAGGGTTTACTGGGGTTAAGGTAAGCATTTACTGGGGTTAGGGTTTACTGGGGTTAGGGTTAGCGTTTACTGGGGTTAGGGTTTACTGGGGTTAGGGTTAGCGTTTACTGGGGTTCGGGTTTACTCGGGTTGGGGTTAGAATTTACTGACCCTGGTTTGGCCCACAGCTGTTTACTGGGGTCACCATCTGGATGTCGACTCTGAAACACAAGGTCAAAGGTCATGGATTTTGAAGAACAACAGGGTTTATTGGTTTCATGCAGAAGAAGAAGAAGAGAGCAGGGGAACACCTACAGAGGTTTAGGGTCACATGGGTTGGTTGAGTTCAACAGTGCATGCCACGCCACCCCCCCACCCCCCCACCCACCCACACACACACACACACACTACCTGTTGACCTGGGGTAAGTGTCGGGGTAGGGAGGTAAATAAGACCTCTCCTAAATAAAAAAAAAAAAAAGCTAGAAATGATAAGTGTGTTGAAAAAGTTGTCAAACATGCACAGTAAAAGTTTGCGTTTTTAACATCAGGTCGATACAGAAAAGATGTAACCTGGTCTGGATATGGACTTCCACCTGCAAAAGCACAAGATATGAAAGAGGTCAAGTCAAAATTATGACATAAAAAGTCAAAATTATCAGATAGAAAGTCACATTTATGAGATAAAAAGTCTAAGTTATGACATAAAATTTCCAAATTATCAGATAAAAAGTCAAACAGACCAATAAATTACATCTAAAATTTACATTTTCTTTGACTTTTAACAAATATTTCATAGTAAATGTGTATACTTGTATCACTTTTAAAGGGTTTTGGGGGTAGTATTGGGGGCCTTGGAACAATCAGGTCTTTTGCATATAAAATGTGACTTTTTTATGTCGTTAAACTTTCTTGGCCCCCATAGCTTTAATTTTTATTCAGAAATAATTTGGTATAAAAACAACATGCAGTAAAAGGTGACTCAATATTTACCTGGTTCATATTCATCCTGCGAGAGCGTGAACATCGTTAAACTGCTGAGATTCCGTCTGGTTTCCCTCTTCTCACGTAGGATTTCCTGGAAGTTCCGGAGGCACTTTAGTTTCCGTTGGTCCACCTGGTCCATTTGGTTCATCTGGACCGTGTCCTCTGGTTTACCCTCGGGACCAACCGTGGGATCTGCAATGGCCTGTTGTGGCAGTTCCACACCAGCCTCTACATACTCCTCCAAATTTGGAGGAGACAGGGATTCAGTCGCGGTGCACTGCGAGAACTGAGCTTTAGCAGGTAAATGTGAACCTCCGGTGAGACCTTCTGTAGGTTCCGTTAGGCCTTTGGGTCCGGATGGTACCACAGGGCTACTGGAGGGTGGGTCCTGGGACGCAGAAGATTCTTGCTGACATGGGGTGACATTATCTGAAAAGGGGGGAACCTGGAAAGTTTCCATGCACTCCAGTTTAAGACTACAATTGCTTCCTTCGAGCGTAGGTTCCGATTTGTCTAAAGTGCAATTTTGGGTTGATTTGTCAAATGTGTTACAACTGTAATCCAAATCACCTTGTAGAGATTTTTCAGCTGTTTGATCAAACTGGTCCATGCAGGACAAAGGTCTTGAAGGTGACATATCCGTGGGCCAGTCAGAAGATGAAATGTCAAAGTTTGCTTCGTCATCAGGATTTTGGGGTCCTGGTACCTCAAGGTTACACAACGCACCCTTTAAGGCCGAGCTAAAATCCAATACAGCTCTACTTATACGCTTTACATTGAACCCAGTAGTCTGAGCGTCCGCATTATCCAAGAGTTGGTTTTGTAAACTATGGTTACAGGTTTGATCGTCCACATTACCTGGGAGTTGGTTTTGTAAACTACTGTTACAGGTTTGAGCGTCCGCATTACCCGAGAGTTGGTTTTGTAAACTACGGTTACAGGTTTGAGTGTCCTGAATAAACGATAGATCCAGATCCATTTCAGCTGAACACAAAGACTCATTCCACATTTCCTCTATTGACTCCTCGTAAGCAGAATACGTCTCCTGATAACTAAGAACCCGACAGTCCATTGAGTAGCTCACTTCACTTGATTGTTCGTAAGTAAACTCCGAATTTGTATTGTGATCACCAGAACTTTGATGGTAGGAAGAATCAGCAGTGCACTCATACCCTGCACCAGGATTTTCAAGCTTGGCATCCCTCGACTGGCTTCGAGACCTCTGCCTCCTTGACTGCCAATCTTCTCTACTGCTAGTGCAAGCAGGTGAGTTGTAATGTTGCCCAGAATAAACTCTTCCTGTGGAATACTGTCCCAGAGTCCCATATCTACCCCCACCTCTGTAGTGATCCCAGCTGGCAGCTCCTTGCTGTTCCAGACTCCCCTTCCTGTTGTAAGCCGGTTCCCTATGCCACAATGTTTCTGCAGTAGCACCGTGTGGTGATCCAGCATTTGTCCAGTGTTCCTCTTTATTACTCTGTCTTCGCTGCTTCCTTCCTTGACTAGGACATGGTCTTTCTAAATTTTCTGACTCGCAGCTGTGACCTGATGACAAAGAGCTAATGCTTGCACAATCTTGGCCATCCTGCCTCTCGAGGTAGCCAAAGCTTAGTTTTCTTGTTACCTCTCCTACTGGTATATCTGAGCTATTGTCCGATGTATCTTCTGGTTCCTCTGATTCCTGGTGATCCAGCGATTCTGCGACCGGGGACACAGCATACTCTCCAAAACTCGGTAGCAGCAGTTCTCCGTGGATGCTATGTCGCTCGTTGTAGAGTCTGGGAAAGTGACTGAAGTTGTCAGACTTTGACATTGCACTACCTAAACTTCCGTAAGCACTTACTGGTCTTCTGCGAGGTGAGGCTCCATCTTTGTACCCTGCCCCTGACCAGGTACTCGCAAGTACTTCTGAACTGGCTCTGTTACTAGAACGAATGCCCTCGATCTCTGATAACATGGCATCGACACAGGATGACACTTCTTCAACTGACCCCCTAACAGACGTCAAATAATCCCTGAGGTCAGAGATTTCCTCCTGGATCTTGTTGATCCCTCTCAATTCTTTCAGAATATGTTCAATGATCGCACTCGACTCCTCCTCTTTATCCACCATGAAGTTTTCCTCATCTTCCTCCAGTAGCATACTTGGGAGGGGTCTCTTGAAGTCGTAGTCCACACAGTCGCCAGCAGAATATGGTCTCTTGGGACGAACACGAGGTGAAGCGAAATCACGTCGACACAATTGTGCAAATTTAGTTCCGCTCATATCTGCTTCAGTTTCATCGTACTGTGGGGCTGGAATCACCTGAATGTCACCATCGAAGGAAATCCGTTTTAGATTTGATGGAGTCCTGCAGCTCTTGTGCCGCAAAGTACAAGGGATTTGTACACGGCTGTCCCTGTTTAGCCCCACCTCGCCAACACATGGAGGTCCCACTGGTACTGAACGTCCTTTACCATTTGACATCCTCGAAGAATATGAGACTGCTTTTGGGCTAATCTTGGGACATACCACTCTATGTTCCTTTCTATTCCACCATGTTCCACCCTCCTCCTCCTCCTCGATACCTTCATAGTCAGCCTGAGAATCTGGGATATGGTAGTTGGCAGAACCTTGCAGGAGGCGGTGAATTTTACCCCGAATAACCAAAGCTACCCGCGGGTTTGGAGCCCTCTTTTTAGGAGATTGTACTTTAGCCTTTGCACCTCCTTTATGGGCAACACCTGCTTCATGTTGTCCATTGAAGCGGTTCCGAGAAAACATATTCTGGGCAGAGGACTTATGACCTTTAGCTAATTTCCCACATCTGGGATGGGAATTCCAGTCACAATTGTGTTGAGTTTAAAGTTGAGGAACAAAGTTTGGTGAAAGTCTTTTCTGCCAAACAACTCAAGGTCAAAGGTCCATGACTAAAATGAAAAGATAAAGAAAAATGATTAAATTAAACATTGGAATTAAGTGAAATAAAAGCATTTAAGTCCGGAGAAAGTTAGGAATGACTAAACAAAATGGTGGATTATGGAACTGAATGACTGTTGTCGCTGCTGTTAAAAGAATTTAAAGATTGTTGATATTTTCTCACATTCTTTACTCATCTTTGATTAAAATAAATCTACACCAGTTGTTCTTCTTCTATGGTTGTTTACACTTGTTTCTCCCCAATCGTCGCAGCATTACTTTGTTAGGCCCGCCCCCTGACTCTGAACCTCACTGTGATTGGTCGACCAGTTTCAGAGAAATCTAGACAAAAGTTAAATTGAGCAAAACTAGACTACTACGATAAACATTCAATTTACTGATGCTAGGAGGAGCTAGTGTGACTATGCTAGTTTTTTTATTATTATTATTTTGTTAATTTTTTTATGATATTACTACACTTTTTATTTGATTTTGTTCTTGTTATTTTATTTAATTTCTTTGGACTTTTCTTTTTCTTTTGTTCTTTTTGTGTCTGTTTGTGTGTGTTCATAGTGTATATATTATCATAATATTACACACACTGATGCATATATACATATAACTAAATTAGCAATATTGCAAAAGATCAAAGGTCAAGGTCGCATTTAGCACGAATGTCAAAATAACATTATTGGCTCTAATTCAAGAACAGGTTGTCATAGAAACTGGAGATTGATAGAAAATGGGGGCAGGGTTAAACATTCTGTGAATACTAGTGTGTTTCAGTTGGAGGTGGGTGCAGAGCAGCAGCTGGCTGATGGTGGGTTCCAGTCGGTTCCAGTCCGGTCAGTAATCAACAGGATGGAGGGGGGCAAATCAAACCCTATAAATATGAGCCTTTTTCTGCATGTGTGTGTGTGACCTTCTCATGCTAAAAACCCTTATTATTAACCAAAGCTATCATTTCCACCCCCTAAACGTTTTGCACTCTCAGTCTTTCAGTCCCTCCAGGATTTCTCAGGCCTTTTTTTCTGATTGTTTCGTCCTAAAATGTACCAAAAATTGTGATGAAAGTTGAGGTGCTCTTTAGGCTTTTCTTGTAGGAGGAAGTGAAAGTTGGAATAAACAGTTGCGATTTTCCCTTGTCGTAATCAAAATTAATATTTCAAATGTTTAGTAACTAGAGAATTAATTGAAAGTCATTGTTATTCTTTTATCTTTTTTATTTTGATATTTTATCTCATAATTTTGACTTCCATTAATGAGCCGAGCTGTTGTTAAATCCTTTACATTTTTCCTTTTCTCTCATTAAAAAAGTCGTTAACTTGACTTCAGAATAATTTTCATCAGCACAACCTCACCTGTGTGACTGGACAGCTGTTTAATTTTATTTCAGGTTTTAACAAACTAAACCTAAAATCAAACAAAAACCATCAAAACATCATAACATGAACCATATTAATGAATATATCTGAATATACTTATACCATTTAAAATGATTGTTTTGAATATGTATATATATATATATATATATATATATATATACATAATGTGCAATTCACAATGCTCTATACCCACGGTTCTCAAACTGGGGTCTGCGGACCCCTAGGGGGACGTGGCACATGTCCAGGGGGTACGCGAAATTATTCACGGTTTTGTTTTATTTTATTTATTTATTTTTTGCTGTTTTATTTTGAAATGCGGAAGTTTTATTTTGTAGCGAGCGGGCGGAAGTAACAGCGCTGTTTGACGCTAGCTTGACTAAATTGAGACGGAGCGAGTCACAGGCTATTTTTAGCCACCCTGCAGCGAACATGGATCGATTTTTGTGTCCGCCAAGTTCCTCAAGAAGTGGTAAAAGAAATGACAATGAAAATGACAATGACAAAAACAAACGCCCTAACCCTAAAAAGAGAAAGTACATTGATAGTTATATTGAGTTTGACAAGATCATCCCTCTCATTAAGTCTGTCTGTCTGTCTGTCTGTCTGTCTGTCTGTCTGTCTGTCTGTCTGTCTGTCACACACACACACATGGTTTTGTGTGTCTTTTGTTCCGTTTATTATTTTAAAATTATTTAAAATTGTTGTTTCTGAAGTGTTCATTTATATTATAATACCTGAAAATGTGGCTGGTTTGCACAAAAGCACTATTAAAAAAGGTTACCATTGTTTCATAATAATCATTGTTGAAGTGGTTTTTTATCATTTTCAGTATCGCCAGGATGAGGGGGGACATGGAAAAATGTCACCCCTCCAAGGGGGACCTGGGCCAAAAAAGTTTGAGAACCCCTGCTCTATACCTCTAATTTGGTCTCCACCCAATATCTATACGATGGTTTCACCCTTGATAATGTCATCACATTTCCACCTAAAGAACAACACAGACATGGGTCTAAAAAAAAACCAAGTAACAAAACAAACACGGAGACACACGTCTGTCCAGTAATGAGCAATTTGTATTAAAGTTCACTGACAAGACATAAACATCAACATTTTAACTCCAATAAAACAAAGGCTAATGTTAGCAACGACTATTTAACTTCACAACATTAAAATAACCTGAGCAAGAAGCTGCATTTCCATTACAGTTTTTCACAAAACAATAGCAATATTCCTAAAATTTCAACAAAGTATATTTGTGCTTTGAACATGTTACGGTTGATGTTGTTCTAGGCAGGAGTGTCGTAACTCGTGAAATATCATCCCACGAGATTCCACTGCTGAGAGTGAATGAATCGGCTAATTCTCTGGTCAGTAAAAGTCTCTGGTGAACTCTTTAAAGACACTAACATGTCAAACAAACCAGCTGGCTCACATTATAAGGGCCTGTACATGTGGTCCCTACATTGGCAGGTCGAAATATTAAGTGTAAAGACCCAAACCCACACCACGTACTGGTCTGAACTGGTTCATACCTGCTCAACCAATAATCCTATCAATACACATTGACAACTGCTGTAAATTTTCCATGGAAACTGGGTTCAAATCTCTCTTTGGGTGTTACAGGTTGTTGACCCCTGGTTTAGATGCTGCGCACAAGCAATGACATTGGATTTTAACACGGAAATATGTGAGTATGTGAGTAAGGTCATTTAATGTTCATAAAGACCATTGACTCTTTAAAAATGCGGGTCCAGAAGTGGGTCAGTCCATCCTTTTCAAATATGTTTCTTGCATTCCGAGTTGCAGTCAGACTACTTAAAAAAGCGGTCGGTTTGAGGTCGTTTATACATCAATCCGCGCATCACTGCCGTCCAACTATATAGGTCAACAGTTCCCCACCCGCACTGTCCCGCACAGTGTGGGCAGATTGCTCTGTGAGACCAAGGTCAAAACAATGAGATAAAAAGTCAAAATCAAAGTTATGAGATAAAAACTAAAAAAAAAAACATGTTCTAATGTTTACACCAGAACATCATTTTACTGAACATTTTGTTAATTTTTGTTAATTTTACTGAAACTAGATCAGAAGGAAATCAGGTAAAATTATACAGTTTTCTCTAAACTTGTCTCACACACACACACACACACACAATGCTGTCAGTTCATTAGCATAATTCTCCTGCACACTCTAAACACTTTTTGGACTAAATCCAATATTCCTCTAAAAGTGTGTTCCATCAGCCAATGCTGGCTAGCTGCCACCGCTAGCCCCCACCGCTAGCCCCCACACAATGACAAGGCAGACTTTCCAGATGCTAATGTTGGTCAAAGCTGTTCCACTGATGCTAAACAGTGATAGTGTTTGTTTCTGCCAGACGTGGTCAAAGTGGTGTGAACAAACAGCTACTCTGGTAAAAGTAAACTATTCTGTAGTACGAGTGCAGCTATGGGGGGGGGGGGGCACTTAAGTAGAAGTACTGATTCAACTGCTTCACTGAAGTAAAAGTAAAAAAGTACAACTTCTATAAACCTTTTTTGTTATGGATGAAATAATACTTATTTAAGCAGAAAAAAACTGAAAAATGTCAAAAATATATTTAAAAAAATCGTTAAATGTGACTTAGTGTGTAGTTGATGTGTTTTATTGTGTCATGGTTCTGTTTGTACACAGGACATTTAGGAACTTAACCCTAACCCATTAAAAGGAGATTATGAAAAAGCTTAACAATCAGATAAAAAGTCAAAATTTTAAGTTTTTGTGAAAGACCCGCCCCCGCGTCCTGTTCGTCCATACATAGCTTTGCAGTGATGTCACTTCCGCCAGTAAAAGGGTAAAACAACAGCGTATCAACCACTGCATGAACTGTGCTGCACCGTCCTGCACTCTTAAAACTTGGTGTAAAATACCCAAATCTTGTGCAGCCTTCGAGTCCAATAACCATGCTTGGATGGAAGAGAAGATGTCTTTTTCCGCATACCGATAGAAATGGGTGAAAATTGTGCAGCATGGCTTCAGGCGAGAAGAAGTGGAGAAGAATATCTCCAAATGATGGCAAGCCTTAGAGTCCGAAATCAAAGTGGAAGTAAAACGAAAGTTGTGGAGTGTTCTGGAAGCTGGGTGAATGAGGGGCAGAGAAGTATTTAAATAAATGTGTGTAACCTACCTCAAACAAAACATATGCTTTCAGGCTCTTATAAGTTTGCATTTTTTCTCATGTATATATGCCAGGACTTTCCACAAGATAGTGATAGTTGTCTGGTAATTTATATGGACAGTTGATCCCTGGTAATTTCCATTCATACCAGTCTTTTTTTGGTACGCTGCTGTTTTCCTCTTTTAAAATGGCGGCACGGTGACGTCGCCTGAAGCTATCTAATGTCTGTACAATAACTGAAACAACTCCTGTACATTTACTAGAGCAGCTAATGCTAATGCTAGCATAGGGTGACTATATGTCCAGATTTTGTCTGGACAGATGGCTCTAAAACCAGACTGTCTAGGTGTCTGTCACACATTCCCACTGTTTACATTTTGTCTTCACGTACTTAGGATCAAATGTAAACAGTGAGGACGCGTGACAGTAGGGGTGTGATAAAATTTCATCACACAATATTTCGCAAGATGTAATTTGGCAAGATTTCTCATCGCGTTAAAATTTTGTCTCGCAAGATTTGTTATCCATCAAGCAGTCAAAGTGATGTCGGAAAACACAGGTTTTACTATTGAAGACACCTCGGCCACTTTCAAATCGTTTGTTTAGCAGCATTTTGGGTTCCCGGCAGAAATGATAAATGGCACGAGAGTGAGTGATAAGACACGGATGGTGTGACATTAAGTTCCCTGTCATCTCCTGCCCTAGCGTGCTTTCTCTCTCTCTCTCTCTCTCTTTCTATACATCGGGGGTGCGGGTGGGGGGGGGGGGGGGGCTTTCCCATGACGCACTATTTAAACTGGACATTATTTGGACCTCACTCCCCAGCTTTTCCCCCGTGGTGTGGGCACCGGGTGTCCACCCAGGCACAAACTATGCCGTACATCGCAGCTAATGTGAGCACAACACAGAGACATTTTCAGCAGCACCACAGCTCAGTACTCAAAATCAAATTAAATCATTACCCTTTTAAACATTAATTTCCAAGTATATCAACATCAGTCTACTTTGGCCGATACACTCTGTTTGAACTATTTTCAGTCCGTATTGAAAGAGAAGAACTTTTTGTTTTTGCACATATTGTTTGCACTTGAAAAAAGGAGAAATATATAATTTTATTTATTTTACTTTTATAACATTTAATTTTAGTTTCACTTTGTAGAGGAATAAGTTCATTAAGAAGTTCATTAAAAGTTAACACTAACAGAGTTATAAAATCCATGTACAACTCAGTTAAATAATGAATGTTGTCCATTCATATAAGTTGTAATTTAGTTTTATTAAAATCTCATGTCGATCTCGTGAAACCAATCTCATGTCTTGTCGCACCCCTAATGTCTGAACAATCTAGTTTTAGAGCCGTCTGTCCAGACAAAATCTGGATATATAGTCACCCTATGCTGGTTCAGCTGGAAGATCTGTGGGACTTTTACCTTTTTATCATCATTTGGACTTTTTATCTCATAATGTTTTATCAGAGGGGCTTTAAATCATTTCTTCAGATGTCATGAGTCCAGTTCAGTAGAAAAACCACCACCTGCTGTTTTAAACACACTCAATCAATCCTTCTACTTTTACCAGCGTCGAAACTCCAGCACAAACTATCTTTGAACATTTGTGTTTCAGAACACTTGAGCCAAATCGAAGGCACAAATGGCTTGTTGTCATGACAACGGCACGTCAAGTTAGTGAATGATGGTAATTGAACCTTGAGTGACTGTTTTTTTTTTTTAGTCACATACCAGGATGGAACGTCACTAAAATAAGAAAATACTTCCTGATAGGATGTAAAATAAGTGTGTTCACACTAGGGCATAGGTCCATTTAAATTTGGAGGAGTTGATGAATGTCATGTTATTCTTTCTCTCCCTCTCTGCATAAACACAGACCAGTCAGACCTAAACCAGAGGAGACATGGCTGCTGCAGGTAAAACTAGTGTCAAATGTTGAGACTTTTAGTGGACACAAATATAACTAATAACTAGTCAGTCACAGACAGTAGACCTCCACCAAGGGTTGATTTTCAGTCATTTTTGATGCAACTCAATATGATTAAAAAAAACAGGACATTCTATAATGTTCAAAAAACTGATAAAACATTGTTCAAATTGGAATTTTCCATGTTAAATAAAAACAGGATATTATTTTTCCTCGTCATTTCCATATTCACTCTAGTTTTTAGTTCATGGATCAATAGGAGTCCTTAGAGGGTCTGAATTTTTTATTTTTTATTTTTAAATCCTGGGTTCAGTTTCTGTGATATGAACATTTCGTTTTGTCTCGTCATCTGAACCCACTTTATCCTCACTAGGGTCACAGGGATGTCACTGTGACATAGCAACCATATTGCACATTTGTGATCTCATAACTAAAACAAGTCAGTCAGAGACAACAGACGTCCACCAAGACTTGATCTGATGTCATATGATGTCAAAACATGAAGTGTTGACCCATCTGAT
This sequence comes from Siphamia tubifer, assembly GCA_020466265.1. Taxonomy (NCBI): domain Eukaryota; kingdom Metazoa; phylum Chordata; class Actinopteri; order Kurtiformes; family Apogonidae; genus Siphamia; species Siphamia tubifer. The sequence goes on from CM035791.1 coordinate 124,853, forward strand.
GAATGAAGGTTAGGGGTCAAAGGTTAGGGTTATAGGTGTTGACCCATCTGATGTCTGAAGGCTAGGGTTAGGGGTCACAGGTCAGACCATGTGAATTAAAAAAGAGATATTACCACTGATGTGTTTTAGATGTTGACTTTTAGTGTGACCTTGACCTTTGACCTTCATTGCTCAAAATCTAATATGTTCTTCCTTAACACATTATCTATTATTCCTGAAAGTTTCATCAAAATACATTCCGAACTTTTTGCGTAATCCTGCTGACAGACAGACAAATGAACATTTCAGTTGGTTTCTTTCTTGTTTAAACCAAATTCACAACAATCCTTCCAGAATTGTCGATGCTAGAGTTTGAACAAATATGTGAATATTTGGTGACCTTTGACCTTGGGCACTGACCATGAAGGTCAAGTCTTTTTCAGTCTAATATTCAGTGTGATGAACCCTATATCAAAACTATATTTACCCAAGAAGTTTGAAATCAATCACATTAAAACTGTTCAAGTACTGGACACTATTGTATTTATATTGACCTTTGACCTAAGTTGACGAAAATAGATCCCATACCACAGGTGACATGGACGAAACTTCTCATCAAATTACAATTTACTCCAGAAATGTGGTGTGACAACACACAAACACACAAACAAGAAAACACACAAACAAACAAGCAAACACATAAACAAACACACAAACACAAACAAACACACAAACACTACTGAACAACATACTGGCCCAAATATAGATTTGGTCAAATAAACAAAGTTGTATTTAATACCTCCTTGGAAAAAACACTGATGGGGAAAAATGTTGTAGGAAAATCCAATTTCACGAATCCACAACTGTCACATGACTAAAACTGGACCAGAACTGGGCTCATGGGACACTGTCAGTCAGTGTATGTAAATGTAAACATAAATACAAACTTACCTTCAGGAGCCAAAGGAGAAAAACCAGAACCTGATCCAGAACCACACATGGTTTTAACACCTTTACATCCTTGGACAAACTGTAAAGACACAGTCTGAGAAAAACCTGTCCAGGTCCTGAAGAGTCCAGGTCCAGACCAAACCAGACTCCAGCAGGTCCAGACCAGAGTCCAGCAGGTCCACAGTGACCCCCCACAGCAGAAATAAAACCACCCACAGTGAAACCAGATCAAACCCACAGGAGGGTGTGTTAGTGTTGTTCTGTCACTCCTCCCACCTGCTCCTCCAGTCTCCTCTTTAACTCCTCCCACCTGCTCCTCCAGTCTCCTCTTTAACTCCACCCACCTGCTCCTCCAGTCTCCTCCTCTATAACTCCTCCCACCTGCTCCTCCAGTCTCCTCCTCTTTAACTCCTCCCACCTGCTCCTCCAGTCTCCTCCTCTTTAACTCCTCCCACCTGCTCCTCCAGTCTCCTCCTCTATAACTCCTCCCACCTGCTCCTCCAGTCTCCTCCTCTATAACTCCTCCCACCTGCTCCTCCAGTCTCCTCCTCTTTAACTCCTCCCACCTGCTCCTCCAGTCTCCTCTTTAACTCCTCCCACCTGCTCCTCCAGTCTCCTCCTCTATAACTCCTCCCACCTGCTCCTCCAGTCTCCTCCTCTTTAACTCCTCCCACCTGCTCCTCCAGTCTCCTCCTCTTTAACTCCTCCCACCTGCTCCTCCAGTCTCCTCCTCTATAACTCCTCCCACCTGCTCCTCCAGTCTCCTCCTCTATAACTCCTCCCACCTGCTCCTCCAGTCTCCTCCTCTTTAACTCCTCCCACCTGCTCCTCCAGTCTCCTCCTCTTTAACTCCTCCCACCTGCTCCTCCAGTCTCCTCCTCTATAACTCCTCCCACCTGCTCCTCCAGTCTCCTCCTCTATAACTCCTCCCACCTGCTCCTCCAGTCTCCTCCTCTTTAACTCCTCCCACCTGCTCCTCCAGTCTCCTCCTCTTTAACTCCTCCCACCTGCTCCTCCAGTCTCCTCTTTAACTCCTCCCACCTGCTCCTCCAGTCTCCTCCTCTATAACTCCTCCCACCTGCTCCTCCAGTCTCCTCCTCTTTAACTCCTCCCACCTGCTCCTCCAGTCTCCTCCTCTTTAACTCCTCCCACCTGCTCCTCCAGTCTCCTCCTCTTTAACTCCTCCCACCTGCTCCTCCAGTCTCCTCCTCTTTAACTCCTCCCACCTGCTCCTCCAGTCTCCTCCTCTATAACTCCTCCCACCTGCTCCTCCAGTCTCCTCCTCTATAACTCCTCCCACCTGCTCCTCCAGTCTCCTCCTCTTTAACTCCTCCCACCTGCTCCTCCAGTCTCCTCCTCTTTAACTCCTCCCACCTGCTCCTCCAGTCTCCTCCTCTATAACTCCTCCCACCTGCTCCTCCAGTCTCCTCCTCTTTAACTCCTCCCACCTGCTCCTCCAGTCTCCTCCTCTATAACTCCTCCCACCTGCTCCTCCAGTCTCCTCCTCTTTAACTCCTCCCACCTGCTCCTCCAGTCTCCTCCTCTTTAACTCCTCCCACCTGCTCCTCCAGTCTCCTCCTCTATAACTCCTCCCACCTGCTCCTCCAGTCTCCTCCTCTATAACTCCTCCCACCTGCTCCTCCAGTCTCCTCCTCTTTAACTCCTCCCACCTGCTCCTCCAGTCTCCTCCTCTTTAACTCCTCCCACCTGCTCCTCCAGTCTCCTCTTTAACTCCTCCCACCTGCTCCTCCAGTCTCCTCCTCTATAACTCCTCCCACCTGCTCCTCCAGTCTCCTCCTCTATAACTCCTCCCACCTGCTCCTCCAGTCTCCTCCTCTTTAACTCCTCCCACCTGCTCCTCCAGTCTCCTCTTTAACTCCTCCCACCTGCTCCTCCAGTCTCCTCCTCTATAACTCCTCCCACCTGCTCCTCCAGTCTCCTCCTCTTTAACTCCTCCCACCTGCTCCTCCAGTCTCCTCCTCTTTAACTCCTCCCACCTGCTCCTCCAGTCTCCTCCTCTATAACTCCTCCCACCTGCTCCTCCAGTCTCCTCCTCTATAACTCCTCCCACCTGCTCCTCCAGTCTCCTCCTCTTTAACTCCTCCCACCTGCTCCTCCAGTCTCCTCCTCTTTAACTCCTCCCACCTGCTCCTCCAGTCTCCTCCTCTATAACTCCTCCCACCTGCTCCTCCAGTCTCCTCCTCTATAACTCCTCCCACCTGCTCCTCCAGTCTCCTCCTCTTTAACTCCTCCCACCTGCTCCTCCAGTCTCCTCCTCTTTAACTCCTCCCACCTGCTCCTCCAGTCTCCTCTTTAACTCCTCCCACCTGCTCCTCCAGTCTCCTCCTCTATAACTCCTCCCACCTGCTCCTCCAGTCTCCTCCTCTTTAACTCCTCCCACCTGCTCCTCCAGTCTCCTCCTCTTTAACTCCTCCCACCTGCTCCTCCAGTCTCCTCCTCTTTAACTCCTCCCACCTGCTCCTCCAGTCTCCTCCTCTTTAACTCCTCCCACCTGCTCCTCCAGTCTCCTCCTCTTTAACTCCTCCCACCTGCTCCTCCAGTCTCCTCCTCTATAACTCCTCCCACCTGCTCCTCCAGTCTCCTCCTCTATAACTCCTCCCACCTGCTCCTCCAGTCTCCTCCTCTTTAACTCCTCCCACCTGCTCCTCCAGTCTCCTCCTCTTTAACTCCTCCCACCTGCTCCTCCAGTCTCCTCCTCTATAACTCCTCCCACCTGCTCCTCCAGTCTCCTCCTCTATAACTCCTCCCACCTGCTCCTCCAGTCTCCTCCTCTTTAACTCCTCCCACCTGCTCCTCCAGTCTCCTCCTCTTTAACTCCTCCCACCTGCTCCTCCAGTCTCCTCCTCTATAACTCCTCCCACCTGCTCCTCCAGTCTCCTCCTCTATAACTCCTCCCACCTGCTCCTCCAGTCTCCTCCTCTTTAACTCCTCCCACCTGCTCCTCCAGTCTCCTCCTCTTTAACTCCTCCCACCTGCTCCTCCAGTCTCCTCTTTAACTCCTCCCACCTGCTCCTCCAGTCTCCTCCTCTATAACTCCTCCCACCTGCTCCTCCAGTCTCCTCCTCTTTAACTCCTCCCACCTGCTCCTCCAGTCTCCTCCTCTTTAACTCCTCCCACCTGCTCCTCCAGTCTCCTCCTCTTTAACTCCTCCCACCTGCTCCTCCAGTCTCCTCCTCTTTAACTCCTCCCACCTGCTCCTCCAGTCTCCTCCTCTTTAACTCCTCCCACCTGCTCCTCCAGTCTCCTCCTCTTTAACTCCTCCCACCTGCTCCTCCAGTCTCCTCCTCTTTAACTCCTCCCACCTGCTCCTCCAGTCTCCTCCTCTTTAACTCCTCCCACCTGCTCCTCCAGTCTCCTCCTCTATAACTCCTCCCACCTGCTCCTCCAGTCTCCTCCTCTTTAACTCCTCCCACCTGCTCCTCCAGTCTCCTCCTCTATAACTCCTCCCACCTGCTCCTCCAGTCTCCTCCTCTATAACTCCTCCCACCTGCTCCTCCAGTCTCCTCCTCTTTAACTCCTCCCACCTGCTCCTCCAGTCTCCTCCTCTTTAACTCCTCCCACCTGCTCCTCCAGTCTCCTCTTTAACTCCTCCCACCTGCTCCTCCAGTCTCCTCCTCTATAACTCCTCCCACCTGCTCCTCCAGTCTCCTCCTCTTTAACTCCTCCCACCTGCTCCTCCAGTCTCCTCCTCTTTAACTCCTCCCACCTGCTCCTCCAGTCTCCTCCTCTTTAACTCCTCCCACCTGCTCCTCCAGTCTCCTCCTCTTTAACTCCTCCCACCTGCTCCTCCAGTCTCCTCCTCTATAACCCCTCCCACCTGCTCCTCTTTATTTCACATCCTCACATTTACCTGATAGATCTTTTTTCCTTCCAGTCTTTTCCCTCTTCCTCTCTTTAACTGAACTCTGATAGAAGCTGCTTCAGTGCTCGACAGACGCACTGGTGATGCATTCACTGACTCTCTGCCTCTCTCTGTCTCTCTCTCTGCCTCTCTCTGTCTCTCTCTCTGCCTCTCTCTGTCTCTCTCTCTGCCTCTCTCTGTCTCTCTCCCCTCTGTCTCTCTGTCTCTCTCTCTCTCTCTCCCTCTCTCTTGCTCTCTCCTCTCTGTCTCTGCCTCTCTCTCTCTCTCCTCTCTCTCTCTCTCTCTCTGTCTCTCTCCCCTCTGTCTCTCTGTCTCTCTCTCTGCCTCTCTCTGTCTCTCTCCCCTCTGTCTCTCTGTCTCTCTCTCTCTCTCTCTCTCTCTCTCTCTTGCTCTCTCCTCTCTGTCTCTGCCTCTCTCTCTCTCTCCTCTCTCTCTCTCTCTCTCTGTCTCTCTCCCCTCTGTCTCTCTGTCTCTCTCTTGCTCTCTCCTCTCTGCCTCTCTCTCTCTCTCTCTCTCTCTCTCCTCCCTCTCTCTCTCTCTCTCTCCTTCCTTTGATAACAGTAAATCTACACCTGTTGTTCTTCTATGGTTGTTTACACTTGTTTCTCTCCCAATCGTTGTGTCACTTTGTTACGAGGGGGCAGGGCTAGGCTAACTGTCTCCTTGTAAACACCACATTTCAGAACGATCCATCAAAAAATTTGCCACACTACAGTGCGCACAAATAATGGTGAATATTTGGTGACCTTTGACCTTGGGCACTGACCATGAAGGTCAAGTCTTTTTCAGTCTAATATTCAGTGTGATGAACCAGATATCAAATCTATATTTACCCAAGTATCAATCACATTAAAACTGTTCAAGTGCTGGACACTGAACAATTTATTATATTTATATTGACCTTTGACCTAGATCCACAAAAATAGATGCCATACAGTAGGTGACATGGATGAAACTTCTCATCAAATTACAATTTACTCCAGAAATGTGGTCGATAGAGTGAAAACAGACAAACAGACAGACAGACACACACACACACACACACACACACACAGACACACACACACACAGACACACACACACACACACACACACACACAGACACACACACACAGACACACACAGACACACACACACACACACACACACACAGACACACACAGACACACACACACACACAGACACACACACACAGACACACACAGACACACACACACACAGACACACAGAGACACACACACACACACACACAGACACACACACACACAGACACACAGAGACACACACACACACACACACAGACACACACACACACACACACACAGACACACACACACAGACACACACAGACACACACACACACACACACACACACACAGACACACACACACACACACACACACACACAGACACACACACACAGACACACACAGACACACACACACACACACACACACACAGACACACACACACACACACACACACACAGACACACACACACACACACACACACACACACACACAGACACACACAGACACACACAGACACAAAGACACACACACAGACACACACAGACACACACACACACAGACACACAGAGACACACACACACACACACACAGACACACACACACACACACAGACACACACACACACACACACAGACACACACAGACACACACACACACACACACAGACACACACACACAGACACACACACACACAGACACACACACACACAGACACACACACACACAGACACACACACACAGACACACAGACACACACACACACACACAGACACACACACACAGACACACACACACACAGACACACACACAGACAGACACACACACAGACACACACACACACATAGACACACAGACACACACACACACAGACACACACACACACACACACACACACACACATAGACACACAGACACACACACACAGACACACACACACACATAGACACACAGACACACACACACAGACACACACACACACATAGACACACAGACACACACACACACACACACACATAGACACACAGACACACACACACACACACACACATAGACACACAGACACACACACACAGACACACACACACACACACATAGACACACAGACACACACACACACACACACACACAGACACACACACACAGACACACACACACAGACACACATAGACACATAGACACACAGACACACACACACAGACACACACACACACACACACACACACACAGTGACTTTCAGCCAGTATCATTGGCAGGAGTGTTAGTGGGTGTGTCTTCAGGGACAGGGTGTGGTTAGTATTCAGAACAGAGACATGGCTCGTCCACTCATCAGTCGCTCTACTTTCACTTCAGTTTCACTGTAAAAAAAATCCTGTTGTTTTTACACAAACTAAAATGTATGTATATTATTACCACAATAATCTGGTAAAATAAAAATTCTCAATGTACTTTTTCTGAATACTTTGCACTTTATGTTAAATAAAACTTCATATTATTTTTGCTTTGGTTGAATTTGAATCAATCATGATTTTAATCTATATTTATTCCCACTGTGTTCACATGTAATGCAGTTATACAGAAATATTATTGTTGGTCGTATTTATTCTGACTTATACAAAAACATTTTGCGGCCAACAAAAACAATGCGGCCCGCACCGCTGTAAATAGACCAAAACACTTTGATGCTAAAATGCGCGGCCTAATCTTGAAAGATGTGCTATCTATCAGGATTGACATTGTGATGCACATATTTTGTATAAAATCTCAAAAACCAGTCAATAATGTCCATCTGAAATGAATTGGGCCATGTTTACGTGGGTATAATTCCCAAATGATACATCGTACTATTTTGCAGTAAATAGGAAAAAATCATCAGATTGGCCTAGAGGTTACACATGTGGTCCCATAATTCTGATTTGTTGTATGGATTTCTCATTATTATACCAAATAAAACCCCATTCATTCTTAATGGGACTGCCAAAAAAAAATTCTACAGTAATTTTTTACAGTGTACTTTAGTGCAGCTCAGTAACAAATGGAACAATGAATCTACTGTCAAAGTCATGTCTGCTGTAAACATGAAGTGACTTTATTAATTTTAAACTGTGTCTCCACTGTGTCTCTGTCATTATTATAGACACACTGGGTTTACACACACACACACACACACACACACACACACGTATATATATATATATATACACACACACTCTGGATTCTGGATCAGTTTGACATTGTAGTAAATGGAGAATGAATTCCAAACGATGGATTTTGGTTATATGGTTGTGTTATAATTTGGACTTTTTATCTAATTTTTATAGATACACTGGCTTTATATATATTCTGGATCAGTTTGAAATTTGACATTGAACTTAAACGGAGAATAAATTCCAAAGTGATCCAGAATTCTGGATCTTCACTCAAATATAATCTATTAGTCCTTGTTTCATTCCCAAACTATCCTGAAAGTTTCATGGAAATCTGTCCATAGCTGTTTGAGTTATGTTGTAGACAGACAGACAGACAGACAGACAGACAGACAGACAGGTCCAGTTCTCCTTCTTCCAGGATTAAAATAGTTTTCGTCTCTGTGGTGACTATTGTATCATGGCAACAATATCATGTTTCCAAGGAAACCATCTGTGTTACCATTAGTATATGATGATGATGATGATGATGATGATGATGATGATGATGATGATGATGATGATGACAATGAAGGGGCCACAGCTGCAACTGCTGGTGGGTGTGGCTTCAGCATAACAAACTGTACTGTACCACTGATACTGGGAGAACTGGTCTGATATTGGACATCATTGTATTCACACTAATAATAGAAGCAAAGGGATGTCCCCACAAGTGCTGATTAGTATATATGCGTGTATGTGTATTCTTATCTTTATGGGGACATTGATATGTTTACACAATCACACCATGGGGACCTTTGACACTATGGGAAACAAAGTTCAGGTCCACACGAGGGTTAAAAATAAAGGTCACCACTAATAAAATAGAAATGATGTGGCCCTATAGATAAATTAATTAGTTTTTTTTTCAGGAAGTTCCCATAAAGGATGAGGGACACATGTGTTTTTCAAAGGTTTGAAGATGCAATCATTTTACTTTTTTAATTATTTATTTGTATGTGTTTTTTTTAATATTTTTTGTTATTTATTTCGTTTTTATTATTATTATTGTTGTTATTACCTCCACCAATGTTTGTCTGTTTCTTTGTCTGTCAAGATCATTCGAAAACTTATGGACAGATTTTGATAAAATTTTCAGGGTAGGTTGGTAAAAGGGAGATCTGGAAATGATTAGATTTTGGTGGTGATTGGGGGGGGGTGTTTATATCTTGGTGGAGGGCTGCACTCTCAGAGTGCTTTTCTAGTTATTGTTTAATTATTAGTATTAAGGTATGATTATTATTATTATTAATAATAATCTATTTTTTAATTGTTATTTTTAAATGTATTTGTTATTTAGGGTTTTTTTTCATTCAAAAAATTACCTAATGTCTACTTGGTTACAAACATGGTCCCCATGAGACATGGTAACACGTGTGTGTGTGTGTGTGTGTGTGTGTGTGTGTGTGAATAAAGTGAGAATAAATTAACAGTTAATGTGAATTTAACAATACATTCCATCCATTGAAAAATATTATATATAGTATTTAATCATGCACTGAAAACTAATGACACTTCACCATCATTTATCATCGTAAAACATTTCCTCACTTGTGGCTCCTAAAAACATAACACCCACCACCACTACAAAAACCTCCCAGATTCTGTTACTGAAATGTGATTTGCTGCATTTGACTGTCCCACTGCACAGGTGTGTCTGCTTTTAAAACCTGCCGCTCATTGATACGGCATACGTGTCGGTTCCGGGGTGCATGCAACAGAGGTATGTTACAGGTATGTTAATGCTAGTGCTAATGCAGTACTCATGCTAATGCGAGTGCAACTGGAAGATCTGTGGGATCAAGGTTGTCCCACGTTTGTTGCTTTACTTGCTCAGTGTATGAATGCAACGTGAAAGTGTATGTAACATGAACACATGTGACGTAAAGACACAATGTGAACATGCGCGTTTGTTCCCCTTTAGACAGAGACGTGACCCAGTGTGTCTTCAATACATCCCACTCTGGAAGGAGTGTGAAGATTTGTGTGTATTCACACCCTGACGACCTTGGCTTTGTGTAAATAAAAGACACTTCTGATAAAATATGCTGTCGTATTTAGCTGTAATCATCCTGGTACAAATGGCCCTACTGCCAAGGGCTGGTCCATGTGGCCCCTGTGACATGACTGAGTACTCAACCATCCCAGGGAAGAAGAGAAAGAAGAGGAAGAAGAGGGTGACAGTGTGTTGGACAGTACAGTAGGTGTGTAGTAGAAGAGGACAGACTGGACGTTTATGTCCAACAGCTGGACAGAGGTGATAAATAAAGAAAACTTTTCTTACCTGCAGCAGCTGGACACGAACTTTATTATAAGATCTGAGCCAAAACACTTTAGAAGGAGAACAGCCTGGAAAAGAGTCTGGAAACACCCTGGAAAATATGAAAAACTAGAGTGATAAAAGAGTCTGGAAACACCCTAGAAAATGTCAGGACAATACCAGGACAGAGATGTTACTGAAAGGCTCAAGAGACCCCTGTGTGGCCTGAGCAGCTCCAAGCCTTTCCAGTGGCCAGAAGTGGACGCCAGGCACAGACATACATCAGGGGTCTTCCTTCTCCACCAAGGGAGGGGAGGCCTGGGCCTTGGGGAAAGCAAACCATCCTGGTGTTAGGCAACACCAGCGCAATGCAGAGCATTGGTCACCAAGGAGGGGCGATGTCAGAAGGAGACAGGGTCAATGGATAAGTTGGGAGGGAGTGGAAAAGAGGAAATTCTTATGGAAGGAGCTGATGGGAATGGAGATGGGTCATGTTAGTTTCATTCTACCGGCAGTATATGACACCCTAACCTGACTCACTTCATCTGGCTGTGTTTCGCTACGTTCAAGCAACCATCTGAGTATCGTGAGATTCAGGTTTTCTTCTAAACGAAAGAGCCAATCAGTGTCACAGGGTGGGACTACCCCATGACTGGGCGGCGTTGTGGCTGGTGTGGCATAAAGCATTTCGGCTCGAGTTCAATGTGAGCGGCTGAAGCGGCGAGTCAGTCAAGATGACGGACAAATTCTTCATCTAATCACATGCAAGGATTTTAGATAAGACCCCTCCTTTGAAAAGGGATCAGTTGTGGAAGGGTCCCAGATGGTATCATCAGACGTCAGATGGTACCTGCCCTCTCCCTCTAATCTAAGCCAATGGTACGGAGAAGACCCTGCCTGAACGCATCGTGAGAGTTACAGCAGCAGAGACGACACGGCGTCACATCCGGTGAGTGTATTTTTTTTCCCTTTTTAACTCCACTAGCCTAGCTTCCCTTAGCATGGCTAGTTCTTCTTCTTCTTCTTCCCGTATTTTCTGCTCAGTGTGTTGTATGTACAGTGAGTCCCTGCCTCCTTTACTGAGGATAGAAGTAGCTGTTGGAAGTGTAGTTTAGTGTCAGGGTTGGAGGCCAGGGTTTCTGAGTTAGAAGCACGGCTCTGCAGCTTGGAGGCTAATGCTAGGCCGAGCTATAGCGAGGTAGCTGCAGTGACCGCAGGCTGTGCTAATAGCCGTAGGAGTGCTAGCGTGGCTAGCCCCCCAGCCAGTCCCGTGCAGCTGGGAGAGTCGAGGGATCGGTTTGTGACAGTACGGGGGAAGCGTGGTGCTGAACGCACAAACGTAGCGCACCAAGAGCTTCACGTCTGTAGCAGACCCCATGGCAGAACACCGGCCAAACCAGACACTCTCTTCATTGGAAGTTCCATTCTTAGAGACGTGAAGCACCCTGCGGTGTTCTCCAGGGGTCAGAGTCGGTGACATCGAAGGAAATCCTAGGGTTTTGCAGCAGAGCAGGGCTAGCTTCCACCGCATCGTGATCCACGCTGGTGGTAACGATGTCCGACGGAAACAATCAGAGGTTCTTAAACTGAACGTAGCATCGGTGTGTAAACTTGCTAAGTCGATGTGTAACACCGTAGCGTTCTCTGGACCCCTGCCTAATTTGTCCAGTGATGAGATGTCCTCTAGGTTGTCATCATTTAACCGCTGGTTGTCTAGATGGTGCTCAGAAAACCATGTAGTTTTTATAGATAAGTGGCGTACGTTCTGGGGAAAGCCTGGGCTCATTGGCAGAGATAGCATACATCCCACTGGGGAAGGTGCTTCTCTCTGAGCACAAAATGTGGGTTCTAAATTTAACCTGTCAATATGACAATTCAGAGTGTGGGCCCAGGCGCAGAGTCGTAGAGTAAAACACTTCTGTGTGCATCATCAACTTCACTCTGAGCTGTCACAAACCCAGCATGTAGTAAGTAATAGAAAAACTGTGTCTATCCCCTGTGTAGTTAATAATAAACACTGTGTAGTTAATAATAAACACTGTGTAGTTAATAATAAACACTGTGTAGTTAATAATAAACACTGTGTAGTTAATAATAAACACTGTGTAGTTAATAATAAACACTGTGTAGTTAATAATAAACACTGTGTAGTTACTAATAAACACTGTGTAGTTAATAATAAACACTGTGTAGTTAATAATAAACACTGTGTAGTTAATAATAAACACTGTGTAGTTAATAATAAACACTGTGTAGTTAATAATAAACACTGTGTAGTTAATAATAAACACTGTGTAGTTAATAATAAACCCTGTGTAGTTAAAAATAAACACTGTATAGTTAATAATAAACACTGTGTAGTTAATAATAAACACTGTGTAGTAAATAATAAACACTGTGTAGTTAATAATAAACCCTGTGTAGTTAATAATAAACACTGTGTAGTTAATAATAAACACTGTGTAGTTAATAATAAACACTGTGTAGTTAATAATAAACACTGTATAGTTAATAATAAACACTGTGTAGTTAATAATAAACACTGTGTAGTTAATAATAAAGACTGTGTAGTTAATAATAAACACTGTGTAGTTAATAATAAACACTGTGTAGTTAATAATAAACACTGTGTAGTTAATAATAAACACTGTGTAGTTAATAATATACCCTGTGTAGTTAATAATAAACACTGTGTAGTTAATAACCACAGTATCTTAGTGCACAGATTAGAATGTGATATAGGTATTAGAGGAGCAGCCCTCTGCTGCTTTAAATCATATTTATCTAATCGCTACCAATTTGTTAATGTTAATCAACAATCATCGCAGTCCTCCAGAGTTAATTATGGCGTTCCTCAAGGGTCAGTCCTTGGGCCTATTTTGTTTACACTATATATGCTCCCTTTAGGTAACATCATTAGAAATCATGGTATTAATTTTCATTGTTATGCAGATGACACACAGCTGTATTTATCGATTAAACCTGATCAGACCAGACAAATAGATAAACTAAGTACATGTGTCCAAGACATAAAGACTTGGATGAGTGACAATTATCTTTTATTGAACCCTGAAAAAACTGAAGTCATTATAATTGGTCCTAAAAATGCGAGAGACTCCCTAACTGACCACATAGTTACTGTAGACAACTTAAGTGGAACACCCAGTGCCACAGTTAAAAATTTAGGAGTTTTATTTGATCCACATCTTTCATTCAAAGGGTCAGGGGTCAGAGGTCAGGGCACATTAACCAAACTTGCAGAACAGCCTTCTTTCACCTGCGCAACATTAGCCAAAATTAGGAATATTCTGTCTAAAACGACTGCAGAAAAATTAATTCATGCATTTGTTACATCACGATTAGATTATTGTAACTCCTTACTTGTAGCGTGTCCTAAATATTCCCTAAAAAGCTTCAACTGGTTCAAAATGCAGCAGCAAGATTATTAACAGGATCAAATAGAAGAGAACACATCACCCCTGTGCTCCAAACCCTGACCCCTGACCCCTAACCCTATCACCCCTGTGCTCCAAACCCTGACCCCTGACCCCTAACCCTATCACCCCTGTGCTCCAAACCCTTCACTGGCTACCAGTTGAGTTTAGAATTAAATTTAAAATCCTCCTCCTTACATATAAAACCATTAATGGTATGGGTTAGGGTTAGGGGTCAGAGGTCAGAGGTCAGGGGTTAATGGTATGGGCCCCTCTTATCTTAAAGATGATCTGGTTCCGTACCAACCCAATAGAACCCTTCGTTCTCAGAATGCAGGTGTAACCCAGGCCATGTAGCCCCACTTCCTGTGCTGCTTTTATTTTCCCGGGACAAGTTCCTATAAAGGGTCCCGGATTCCCCCGCGTCACTTCCTCTGCTTCACTGCTCTGCTGCACCACGAGTCACACAGCCCTGCCACAGCCCCACGCTGTCACCTGTCTGGGCTGATCTGACCCTGCAAAACTCCCAAAATCGGGAAAACTAAGCCACACAGAGCTAATACAGCTCCCCAGAGTAGACATCCCTCTTTAATTACCCTCTGGTGATCGGTGAGTTTTGATAGTAATTATTAATTACTTCTTAAACTTCTACAACATGCTCAAGTTGTTTGTAAACCTCACCATCCCCAGATTCAACCTTCTCTCCCCGCGGATTTCCCCATTAACCCCTCCTTAGACGCAATACTCACCGGTGAGTCCCTACTACGTGTTTTTGTGTGATTCATGTAAAGTTATGCTGCTAACCTGCAGCTAATGTAGCAGCTAATAAAACTAAGGTAGCACTGCAGCCACAGTCATTTAACAGCCTTTATTCTGTTTTGGCTTTTAGGTTGTTTTTTATTCGTTACTTTTGTAAATTGGGTGCCAGCATGGCCATCCTTTGTTTTTTTCCTCTGATTCATTGAAATGCCTTTGCTATTTCAATGAATATGATGCAGATCTGTTGCGCAACAATTTCCCCTAAATTGGTTGATTTGTATTTAGATTACAATTAATCTCCCAATTTAATGATGCCCACTTGAACTTAAAGTGCACTTTACATGGATTTGACCTTACACCTATTTAGGTCAACAGGGAAACATTTAGATGCTTGCATCTAGATATAGATATTTTACTTTGATTGAAGTTTCAAAACTGATTAAAAAGGACTTAATTGTCCATTTATTTGATTTTGACTTTACTATTCATACTGAATAGATTTAACAAATGCTATGCATTATGGCATTTAAATGGTTTTGTTTATTTGAAATGTATTTTATTTTTGGACAATGTGTATTTTACTTTTATTTGTCAAAGTCATTGCTTTATTTAATGCTTTGCTAACTGAGATTTTTTCCTGACTCTTGTTTTAGGTCAGGTTTTTTTTTTGTGTGTTTTCCTTTCCTTTTTTCCTCCATGATTCTCTCTTTGATGGCGAGCTACCCCATCCCCTACCTGCTGCTGCGGTAGGACAACTTTTGTTGATTACGAACCTGGATCAAGGATTTAGTTTTGTTAATGGACACTAAACCAAGAGACTTTGAACTTTGAACCTCTTAAAAAGAGACCTTGAAACCTCTGAAACCTCAGAACTGTAAAACCGACCTGGTGTACTTTTGTTTTGAGTTTGAACCATTTGAATACTGTTTTTGTTGTTATAATTAATATAAATAATATAGTATTGCAAATATTATATTATATTATATTAATTATACATACCTGTTTATTCATATGCAATCGAATATTAATTAATCATTGTTATATAATATCCTTATTATATGAATAGCATTAATAATTGATAACTTATACTGTGATATCCCATTACTAAATAATAATATATAATATATACCTGGTTATTTATACATGATTTAGACACCCAGTATTACTTGAATATTATTATATAATTCCTATTATATTAATAATATTAATTATATTCGATTGTCTATTATTACTGGATACCTCTTTATTATTTACACAGTGTATTGTAATACCTGCTTTATATGTATCTACATTTATAATTGCACACCTCATTATACTATTATATTGTTTTATACCTTGTTATTATGCCATATCTTCTATATGTACAATATACATCAACGTAAAAAGAAATCGACCTTGTTTGTCCTATTATTCACACCACTCTGGCTCCAGTAGACGAACCTAGTCTGATTAAAGTAACATCCATTCGCAGTCAGTGCCCTAGCCGCTAGTGCGTTACACAGGTTTATTGAAAGTTCCAAGGGTTTCTAAAAGTACAGTAGGAGCTAGAGCCTTTAGTTACCATGGTTACTGTCTGGTGGAGCTAGAGCCTTTAGTTACCATGGTTACTGTCTGATGGAGCTAGAGCCTTTAGTTACCATGGTTACTGTCTTATGGAATCATCTTCCCTTTAATATTAAAAACGCAGAAACAGTCTCTACATTTAAAATTAGGTTGAAAACATTCCTGTTTGATAAAGACTATGGTCAGGTTAGTTAAAAATGATGTGACTCATATATCATGTATACATGATGTATGAGTCACAGTTCAGTCTAGGCTGCCCTAGGAGTTAGAATGCTGGGGGAAGTATAGACACTGAGTTCTTTCTTCTCTTTCTCTCTCTCACACCTGTTTCTGTCATTTTTATAACCTATCTTTCATACCAAGTCTGTTCATGACTAGTCACCTGGTGTCCCCTTTACCCCCTCCCCCCCTGGGGGGAGTGGTGGCTCTCCTGACAGTGTCTGCACGGGAGCCATGGATGACAGGATCTGCAGTGTCTCGCCTGTGCCGACCTGTGACCCCGGACCACTGCCCCTGCCTGTCTGGACCAGCCCCCCCTCCTTCATTTATAAATGGACGTTCATCTATAGCCTGTCCGTCCATGGGAGTGGATCTGTCCTTCAATGTGGTTCTCCTCAACATTTCTTCTTTTTCCCACTGGGTTTGGAAGTTTTTTCTTGCCGAGAAGGAGGGTCTAAGGACAGGGGGAGGGTCTAAGGACAGGGGGAGGGTCTAAGGACAGGGGATGCTTGGGACTGTTCATGTATCTCTGTAGTTGATTGTGTTTTTATAAAGCCCTGTGAGACGACTTTGTTGTGATTTAGGGCTTTATAAATAAAATTTAATTGAATTGAATTGACCCATCTGACCATCCCCTGCTAACCTCAAACAAATTCTGGTTGGATGTAAAACAAGCCTGGCTCAAGGTCGCTCCAAATGGCGGCATAACCAGGTTCTAAGATGTCTGGCAGTTGCTGTGGAAATCAATCAGACCTTGCCTCCTTCATTATCCCACCCTGTACATCCGAAAAGGTTTATTCTAGAGGGGGCAAAACCAAACAAAGTCCCCACACCTGTAGATGTCGGACAACTGGGAGGAGCACAAGACTGGGGCGGCTGTGGCTCAGTTGGTAGAGTGGGTCTTCCAATGACTGAAAAATCTGCAAATTGTATCCCAGCTGTGGCTGTCCATATGTCAAAGTGTTCTTGGGACATTTGGGAACTTAGTCCCCCAGTAGGACTGACAGAACCTTAGAAACTTACTGGTGTATGAGTGTGTGTGAATGGGTGAATGTGCGGCTAATGTAAAGAGCTTTGATCACCATGAAGGTGGAAAAGAAATATGTAAGTGCAGAACATTTACCACTTACTGGAAATTGGTGGTTGATCTGGGTCAAAGGCTTAGCTTTACAGTGGACATACTAATAATAACAAACCTTACACAAGATCTGGTACTCTGGTCTCAAACACACGCACAGTGTACATTGTAGAGCTGACTGTTAACTGGGAGGATGCTGTGGAGGAGACCTATGAGCGCAAAAGCCTTAGGTACTTAGAGCTAGCAGCAGGTGCTGAGCAGTGGGCTTGGAGAGTCAAGATTTGCCCAGTGGAGTTTGGCTGCAGAGACTTTGTGGGCTAGTAAACCATTAAGCTGCTGCTTATCTAAAATCCTTGCATGTGCTTAGATGAAGAATCTGTCCATCATCTTGACTGACTCGCCACCTCAGTCAGTCACGTTGAACTCCAGCCGTGACACTTTACGTCACACCAGCCACAATGCCGCCCAGTCATGGGGTAGTCCCACCCTGTAACATGATTGGCTCCTTTGTATTGAAGAACACGTGAACCTCACCGTGCTCAGATGGTTGCGTGAGCATAGTGAAACGCAACCAGATGACATGAGTCAGGTTAGGCTGCAGAGGCCAATCCCAGCAAAAGTAACCTGACTCACACCAGATGTATTAATTCTTCTCATGTCTGCTGACATCTTCCATCCGGGAAAGCACCATTAGCTTCTCTTTGGTAATCAAAATCATTGGCCCTGATGGAAGAAACCAGGTGCTTTTCATTTTGAATGACGTTACTACTTCAACCAATCAGATGTAAAGCAGCATGTAACGTAGATGATAAAAGTAGAAGCTCTTATCATACCCAGTTGGGAGAAGATCTTTACCACCAATACATTCCTGCTAAACTGTTTTGTTCATCTTTTAAACAATCAATATGCTGTAGTCTCCACAACACCATTGAAATTGTAGAATCAAAGCCCAGTTCAGTCTCCTCCATGCGAGCCGCCATGTTTTTCAAACTTACTGTGTTGAGAGACTTCCTGTATTCTCCCTCGGCCGCACTATGATTACATCATGTTAAAATCATGCCCACTGATCCTGATTGGTCTGTCCACGATTGGGCCGTAGACAACAGAATGGCTACGGTGGTTTACAAACACCTTGTGTGAAGTTTATGGAAGCTGAGTGGAAACACGACGAAAGCCAGGCTACAACAACAGACCATCAAATCCCTCTCAGGGGCAGTGGAGCAGGCATGCCGGTAGCTAAGGGTGAAGAGATGTGATCACTCATGGGCACAAAGATTACCAACTCAGGACCCTTAAGGGATGAAAGAAGAGGGGGGCACGCCCAGACATTGCAAGATGACCTCCCAAGGTGTAGTGGGCCCATCATCGAAACACCCACCTGATGACCCCAATGAATCCAACACCCCTCCCACACACACTCAACCCCTACCCACTACAATCTTCAGCTGTAAATCTCAGTCACTTTATAACGGGATGGTTCCACCGGGTCCTTGAACTGATCAGTAACTTCCACCTTTGATTAATTTTTTTCCCAAATGCTCATATTTGGACATACCTGCTGTTTGCCTGGTGGTCTTGGTTGTAGAGCAGTGGTCTGGTCTGGCTGTCAGAGGTACCCTGCAGGTCTTTGTTGGACCCAGGCTCTGGTGGTCTGGTCTGGCTGTCAGAGGAATCCTGCAGGTCTTTGTTGGACCCAGGCTCTGGTGGTCTGGTCTGGCTGTTGGAGGAACCCTGCAGGTCTTTGTTGGAACTGGGTTCCTCCTCGTCTTCCTCCTCTTCGTTGCTGTGGACAGGTGGGCAGACCCTCAGGTGGTCTTCATGTTCAGAACTGTCAGGACTCAGGTTCTCAGAAGAATCTGCTGGACTGGAAAACAAATACACACATGTTCTAAAGAAACAGAGGGCAGTGGATCACCCCTCTGACAAACATGTACCTCTGACTTTTTATCTCATAATTTTCACTTTTCATCATGATTTTGACTTCACTTAATTTGCCTTATCATCGGTTGATGCTCTGAAGCTTTTTCCTCTGACATTGATGGACGTGTAGTGAATACTAAAACCTAAAATGTTGTGCATTTATGGTGGGGGTTGTTGGCTGTTACCCCTGTCCTGCCTTTTTCTTTAATTACTCTCTCAGTCGCAGCCCATTTGTTAATATGAATCCAGTTCAGGTAGATTTACGACGGTGTAGCAGCCGGACACACACACACATATAAAAAAAGCAACACACACACTTCGGCCCACAGCCAACAAAAGTAAATCATAGATGTGAGGGCGCAGATGTTAGAGTGCAGACTCCCCCCCCCCCCACACACACACACGTGTTCCCTCGTCTTATGGTTTTCATCAGACATTTTATCACAGACATATTAATGTTCTCGTAAATGGTTTCAGAATAATGAGTGATGACGTATGATTTCATTAGATGAGATGATATGGGTCTAGTGGTGCTTCATAGTCAGAGGAGGCGGGGCTAAAAGGTTATCTTTCAAATCCTCTGTATGCAATAGGACGGTACTACAACCAATCAGTGTAATCTTTAGGATGACGTAGTTAGAGCGCCTGAAAGTTGACGGAGGAGTCTGGAGAAAGTTAGGAATGACTAAACAAAATGGTGGATTATGGAGCTGAACAACTGTTGTCGCTTCTGTAGAAAGAATTTAAAGATTGTTGACGTTTTCTCACATTCTTCACTCATCTGTGATAAAAGGAAATCTACACCTGTTGTTGTTCTTCTTCTATGGTTGTTTACACTTGTTTCTCTACCAATCATCGCAGCATCACTTTGTTAGGCCCGGCCTCTGACTCTATACTTCACTGTGATTGGTCGACCAGTTTCAGGGAAATCTAGACAAAAGTTACATTGAGTGAAACTAGGCTAATACGATAGAACATTAGATTTACTGATGCTAGGAGGAGCTAGTGTGGCTAGGCTACTACGATAGAACATTAGATTTACTGATGCTAGGAGGAGCTAGTGTGGCTAGGCTACTACGATAGAACATTAGATTTACTGATGCTAGGAGGAGCTAGTGTGGATAGGCTACTACGATAGAAGATTAGATTTACTGATGCTAGGAGGAGCTAGTGTGGCTAGGCTACTACGATAGAACATTAGATTTACTGATGCTAGGAGGAGCTAGTGTGGCTAGGCTAAGTAAAAGCGTCTATGGGAAGGAAACCCCAGAATTAATAAAAAATAATTCGTAATATAATATAACAAATTCATGAAGTGTCCAAAACTATTTTACACCACTGCTTTTCAAACATAGAAAAGCACAACACAAATATGTTCACAGGAGGAAAAGGACATTAAAGGGGCTGAAGAATTGATCTAGAGTACTGGAAAAGGGCATTAACGGGGCTCAAGAACGGATTTACAGTACTGGAAAGGGGCTACAGGAAAAGGGAATTAAAGGGGCTAAAGGAAAAGGGCATTAAAGGAGCTAAAGAATGGATCTACAGTACTATGATTAAAAAATGGCCACGTATCATAGGGATGTACTAGCCTTTTTGAAGAGTCCGTTGTCAGTCGGTCCTTCATTTTTCCTGCGCCGATGTCTGCGTGTGAAGTCTGAGCGGCATTACTTTCACTCTTATATGAGTTACATGGGATAATGACTAATGTGGATTTATCTATGTCCTCTGACAGGGAAACTGAGTGCGAAGGGAGTCCGGACTGCGGCGTCTGTGCTAGCGTGTCACAGCTTCCTGTTTTGGAGGTTTCTGTCGGTCCTTCTGTATCAGTTTCATCTGCACTTTCAGTTTCTCCAGACCCCGGTGAGACTTTCTCAGACTCTGGTTTTGAAAACTCATCAGCAAGAGTTGGACTTTGAGGATGCGGTTGTGCCGTGACAACCGCCTCGCAGGATTCTGTTTTGGGAAGGTCAGAATTCCCAAAAACAGAGCCAAGTTTCAAACCGAATACAGATGGAGTCAATGACGTAGCTTCCTTCACCACAGTTTTGTCATCTTGGAAAATACCGGAAGAGAAGCTTTTAAAGCCAGAAAAGAGACCAGCACCGTCTGTCTGTTTTGCACTAGCTGTTTGAGATGAGAAAAGTGACCCGAGAGACGACGTCCCTTCAGCAGCTGCAGATATGAAACCGAACTTGGGCGTGGCCATACTTGGTGTGTCAAACACGCCTTTGCTTCCAGGAGTGCAGGGTTGTTCGGGTTTTTCAGACCATGTGGAGTTTTGTTCATCTGTAGACGTTGTTTCGTTATTCAGATCTGGTTCCACAGGGACTTCATCGTTTTTAACCAATTCCGTCAAAGAACTTGTTTCTGCTTCGGGTTTTTTGTGCACCTGCTCCGGTTTTTCCGTTACTCCTTTTTCACAGACATTGGTGTTGTCACCTGTCTCAATCCCTTTGTCTGTTTTGATTTCTACCTCTTTATTGGTCTCAGAGACTGTATTCTTTGCAGAAACATCCTTTGGTCCAGTTTCAACACCAGACTGCTGAGGTTCTTCTGATTTTGTGTCTGAACCCTTAAATATACCAAAGAGGTCACTGGTGAGTGATTCTGTACCCAAAGTGCTCTGAAGGCTAAAAAACGAGCTTTTCTGTTGTTGTTGTTGTTGTTGTGGTGGTCGTTGACAAGGAGCAGGGGACGTTCCGAAAAGGGAACTGGGTGAACTTGAGAAAAATCCACCAATACTTGATGGTTTATTTGAGGCAGCTGGAGTTGAAAACATTGACATAAACCCAGAGAGCGGAGCTGAATCAGGGGGCTTCTGTGGTGCTGGTTGTCTCTGCCCAGGAAATCTAGGACCTTCCATTCTTGGTCCTCCCATCCTAGGACCTCCCATTCTTTGGCCTGGTGCAGCAGCTGGTCTGATCATACTTGGTCTGGGCTGTTGTAGTGGTAGTGGAACATGGGCAGGCTCCACTGGTAGAACTTTCACAGACTCTACTGGTTCAGAGGTTACCTTTTCTGGCTCCACTGGTGGATCTTTCACAGGCTCTGCGGGTTCAGAGGTCACCATTTCTGGATCCACTAGCAGAACTTTCACAGGCTCTACGGGTTCAGAGGTCACCATTTCTGGCTGTTTGGTATCGACATTTTGTGATGAAAGCACAGCAACAGAACTGGCAGAACTATTTCCTGTAGGTAACATCACATTTGACGGTTGTTTGAAGTCTTCATTGGACTTAATGGACTCCTTTTCGTTCTCTTCAGTAGCTTTTTCTGTTTCTGAAAGTATAGCAATAGTGACTTTGTTTGCGTCCCTTACTACTGTGTCGTTTACACTTGTTAAGGACTCATGAATGCAT
Organism: Siphamia tubifer; assembly: GCA_020466265.1. NCBI lineage: Eukaryota > Metazoa > Chordata > Actinopteri > Kurtiformes > Apogonidae > Siphamia > Siphamia tubifer. The sequence continues at coordinate 147,476 of CM035791.1, forward strand.
TCTTTCACATCTGCAACTGCAACTACTGTTTGTTCCTCACCAACATCCTCCTTCAACTGTTCCTCACTTGGTAGGGTCACTTCTGCAACTGACTCTTTATCGTCAACTTTTGAAGGTTCATCAGCTGATGTGTAAACATCCATAAGTGCCGTTTGTTCTTCAGCTTTAAAAGATGTCTTGATGATTTGACATGAATCTGTTCTCAAACTCAGTTCTGTAGAAACAGTTTTTCCTTCATGAATAACTTTCAAATCCTTAGTTTGGTTCTCCTCATTATGAATTAATCTGTCTTTTGAAAGCGAAGCATCTTCTGTTACCAAATCAGAGCTTGGGTATTGGACAGTATTATCTGACATCTGTTCTCTGTCAGGTTCTTCTTCACCGGTGCTGTTAATGTTAGTGTCATCTGGTATTTTCATTGCATCCACTGTGTCTTTTGTTTCTTTACGCTCAATGTGACCATCAGGCAGGTCCATGGTAACGTTGCTTTGGTCTAGTCGTGTCTCTTGGTCTGAAAAATCACTGGTCAAATGTGTGTCAGATGTGAGAGCTTCATCTGTTATTTTTGAATTTTCATTTTGTTGCGATGCGTCTATTTTGTCTCCTAGAGAAATTGTCTTCTCACTTGTACATTTTGTGACATCTAATTCTGACTCTAGCCCAACATCTTTCCTAACTTGATTGCCTCGGAGTTGTTCACTGACTGATGCTACCAAAGCTTTCTGAGGTGGAACGTTTTCTCTTGCTTCTGCTTTTTCTGAAAATCCGGTTGATTCTGAGGGTTGAATTTGTTTTGGAATAGTTTCCTCAAGCAAGGGAACAACTTTTTCTGTGTCTGATTTTGTTTCCTCCAAGAAAGACATTCCCAATAACCCAAACCCGCTTTTACCTTTTTTACTCTCGGAGCTGCTGCCGAGTGAGAAAACAGAAGAGACTTTGAAACTACTGTCTGATTCTGGTGGAGGTGTTGGTTGTGCTGTTTCTGCTTGCTGGTTTTGTACGCTAAACAGGGAAAAAAGTCCTTTTGCTGATGCCTCAGGAGTGGTAGCTCCTGGTGAAGACATTCTAACTCCAGTCTGAGGCTGGGCACTAGGTACTCCAAATTTAGAAAACAAACCACCAGTTGTTTCTTTGGGAGTAGTGGAACCTGTCACCATACCACCAAACATTGAAGATCCTGTGGTAGGTCCTCTTGGTCCAGGTGTGACTTTATGACTTGGTGGTTGCTGAGGGGTAGAGCCACCAAACATGGAGAACAAGCCTTTGCTTGGAGATTCTTTAGGTGGAGGACCTCGAGGTTGACGACATCCAACAGTTGGAGCACTTGGGCTGGGTGGTGATGCTTGAGCACTGGTTCCACCAAACATAGAGAACAACCCCTGTCCTTGGTTTTCTTGTGGGGCTGATGATGCGGATGTTGTTGGTGGTGGAACTTTGGAACCAGGAGAAGATGTGGCACCTGACCCACCAAACATTGAGAACAACCCTGTACCAGGAGTGTCTTTAGTATTTGAACCTGGAAGAATGCCACCGAGCATTGATAATCCAGTTTGAGAGGGTGTCAGCAGTGGGGCTGCAGTAGGAGGACCAGTGAACATTGAAAATAAACCTTTTGTTGATGTTGGCTGTTCATTCGACTGCTCGACCCCACCAGGATCAGACTTGTTGACATGTGGAATGTCCTCTTTGGGTGTCACAGTTTCTTCAGGTGGAGGTTGGACAAGGTTAGACTCAGCGGTAGGTAAGACAACATCCTTTTCAACTTCTTTGGGTGATTTTACATCTGAGGGTTGATGTGAGGGTTTCCCCCCTATTGTTGACACAGGAAGACACTGTGATAATTCAGCCACGACTGTAACTGATGATACGGTTGTGGTCTTGTGGTCCATCTCTTGAACACTTTGAGCAGATTCTGGTGAACTACAAACTAATGTTGTGCCCTGGCTTCCACTCATACAGCTAGCTACGTCAGATTTTGGACACAATTCCTCGGGAGAAGGTTCAGGTGATGGTTTCACAACCTCAAAGGATTCTGCTTTTAGTTCAGCTAGCGAGACAGCACTTTCCACTGTTGCGCTTGTGATCTGTGAGCCATGTTTGCTTGTACTAGCACCCACAGATGCATCAGCTGGTGAAAACCCTTTGCTAACTGTAGATGTGACTACAGTGTCAGTATCATCTGAGGGCTGTGGTTCTTGTTGTTCACTTTTGAAACATTGACCAAGTTCATTGTTGCCGATCTCTTCTTCTGGTGAACTTGCAGCTGAAACAAAAATATGAGGGAGCCGTATATATGGTTTTTGTTCAGATGGATCACTAGGAGTTACTTCTGAAGAACTGATACTGATGTAGATTGACCTGGGTGGGCTGACGTTGTCCCAGTTTGAAACTTCACCAAATCCAGTGTTGGGATGTGCAGCTTCTGTGAATACAGGTTCTTTAGTTTCCTGGATATTTTTTTGCTGTGATACATGGTCCTCATCAATGACAGGAGGCTCTTGGCTAATTATTTCAGGTGCATTTTCAACCGGTGTTTCTGAAGGTACTATTGAGCCACCTTTGGTTGGAGAAGAAGTCTGGTTTTCTACTGACATTTCTGTTCCTTGTGGTAACTGACATTCTTTAGAAGCAGTTGTGGAGTTCAAACTAAATGGTGCTACCCCTTTGGGTGGAACGAGCACTGACGGCAACTGTGAGCTCTGTATGAACCCACTTGTTACTGGTGTCTCTTGTCCCATCTCTTTGGGAGTCTCTGTCAGTTGGAATTTCTTGCTTGACATACTGGAATCTGCTAATTTAGAGTCTGTTTGGACAATTCCATGAGCTGTTGGACAAGGTAGAGAGCCTGGCAATTCAGAAATTATCTCTCCCATAGAACCAGGTACAGGTGAAACTGCAACACCAGTCTGTGTTAGGGTAGGTTTTGACTTGTAGTCCACAGGTGCAGTAGCAAATGGAGCATGGTAGTGTGGCATTACTGATACAGGCTGTTGTGAGTTCATCGCACCAAACATTGAAACCAAACCCTTGACAGATCTTCCTTGTGTCATCGTTATATCTTGGGTTTGCGTTGCAGAACCTTGGTTCACAAGACAACTTGTGTCATTTCTATAAATTGGTTCCTGTTGAGTTACGACAGGTTGTGACGATGTGACCCCAGTAATTGTTGACATGTGTTGTACAGATCCCACAGAGGATGCTGGCATAGTTGGGGGCTGATATGGCTGCTGTGTCGTGACAAAAACAGGACCTTGGATTGAATCTCTCTTTAAGATCTTTGATGTCTGAAGAGTTTCTTTTGAGTAGCAATCTCCAGTTGCACTTCTCTGCGCAGGGTTTTCCAAGGAAGGTAGAGGAGGATCAGGTGCATGTTGGTTAAATGACTGCTGAATAACAGAAGTAGACCTATGATTATTTGCTAGTGGAATTTCTTCAAAGCCTCCAAAACCACCAACAGTTGGTTGTTTGACAAGGATTTTGGGTCGTGGGGTCGTGTCCTGCCGATGCTGGACACTTGTGTTCTGTCTTTGCAGTTTTGGAAGCTGTGGTTTAAAGCTGGTGGATGAATTCAAACCAATTTCCTCACCAGGTTTCTCCAGAAGCTGCTGCTGTGGGATTGAAAATTGTTCTATATTTTGAGGAATATTATAAGAATAACTTGATTTAACATGTTCATATCCATCCTGCTGATTTGCATTGTTTTGTGTTAACGTAGAAGGAACATTTCCCTGCGTAGATGCATAATACAGAGAAGGATGTGTCTGTGTTTGCAAAGGTGTCAAAGAAGAAATGGATTGATTGACTGACGTCAGATTCCATCCTGATCGTCTCCTGCATGGTAGTGATTGGGTAGGATCACACTTATCACTGGCAGAATCCTCATGTTTTAACGCTTCCTGTATCCGAGTAGTTGCTGGAGCTTCTTTGAAATCAGACATAGAGTGCTGTTGAAAGAAAATATTACTTTGAGATGAAGATGAACGAGGAGAAGAAAGATCCCGCACATCTTGATGACTCAAGACGGCAGGTTTAATTTGAGGATCGACTGTTAAGTCAACAATACCAAATGATATTTTCTTCTCCGATTGCCTGGTAGTAGTTTGCTTTATTCCAACAATTTCGTTTTTCGTCTGGGCACTCGTGAAGTCCAAAGGTTGTCCAATTGGTGGTTCAGTGCTTTTATTCTGGACTATATTTGGGCTGTCTTTTGCAGAGAAGTCCATTGGTTTAATTTGTTGATGTGTATTTTTGTATGAAACAGAAAAGGCTTTGTTGTTGTGGAAGGTGGATATTTGTCGATACAGTGTTTCTGTTGTGTTCAAGACATTCAAGACTTGTTTCCGTTGTTTAGAAGCAGAATTATCTGTAATTGGTGTTACTCCAACAGACTCACTCTGTCTTATGGTTGACTTGTCTTTGACTAATTTCATAACTCCAGAGGACAAGACTTCAGGAGTTGTTTCAACCTGTGTTTTATGTGTTTGAGACATGTCCAGGAAACTTTTGATGGAATTCGCTGGTGCTGACATCGTTCTGTAACCGGCTTCCAAAGATCCAATGCATAAAGTTCCCTTTTCTTGTGATTGCAGTACAGTTTTTTGCCGTTTATGCTGCTCTTGCATGGGTTGCACTTCCACAATTAATGGAACACCAACAGAGTCACAGCGAGAATAATATAAGGAACTTGGAGATCTTGTCTTTACCATTGACACTGGATTTGTATCATCTGGCACTACGTCTGGTATGTGTATTTTAGTTGACATATCCAACGTGTCTTTGGCAGAGTTTGCTGGACTAGTACATGGCAGATAAGGTTGAGCAATGGTCTTTGACACAAGATTTATGTCATGTGGACTCAAACACGACATCGCCTTAGAACAAAGAAGTGGAAGACCTTCGATGGTGCAGTTTTCATCAAGAGTTTGCTGCCTGACCATGGCTTGGGGCTGCTGCTGCTTCTTTTTTGTGGGTTCAACTACCAAGGGGATGCCAACAGAATCTTCTATCCAAAATGTTTGTATATTCTGCTTATTAACAAGTGATATTACATCATCATTCGGATTAGACTCAGATTCTAGTGGTAGTGGGGCTCCCGGTGTTTCTTTGGATGGTTTAGGTGAAGGTGACATATCCAGTGCGACAGCTGGGACAGCATTTATTGAACTGCTCGTCTGACATGTCTGAATAACTTGTGATGAATGTAAAGGTGAATGATTTAATTGGGAGAAGACACCAGGCATGCTCTCTTGGTAATGTTTTTCATCTAAATGACACTGGACTTCATTCTTATCAAAACTCTGGTTTGCTGGACAACTGCTAATATTACCAGGAGGTTGTTGAGAAGTGATATCTACAACTAATGGTACTCCAACTGAATTCATCCTTGCCAGTTGTCTTGCAGTCGGCTTTCCTCTCGTTAGTGGTATAGCCTCGCTTGTAGTATCCTCTCTTCTTACTTCTGGAACCACCTCTTTTAAGTTTTTCGACTGGGAAGTTGAAGACATATCCAGAGTAGCTTTAAATCTACTGGCTGGTGCTGTCACTTGCTGGCGTGGTGTCCAGTTCTCAAGGCTTTCAATTGATTGATATTTAAGAGGATGCTGTCTTGGCAACATTGCACTCCTCCTACCAAATGGAACCTCAGAGTGCTTTACCCCAGTGGTTGGAGTAGAACTAGAATGGTGTTCCTGAAGAAGCCCAGAATAAATATTTTCTGTTGCTTGTATTTGAGGTTCTGGTGGCTCTGTCTTATATGACAAATCAATAGAGTCATTATGACTTAAACTTTTGTCAGTCGCCTCAGGTGTTTTTTTATTTGTTAAGGGCATAGGCTCACAGAAGGGAACTTTTGACGATTCCTTTATCGCAGTTTGCAAAGTATGTGAAATCGTTGTTTCGGAAGACATGTCTAACGTATCTTTAATAGAGTTTGCTGGCATGGTGATAACTTTATATGTATGATCTTTTCTTTCCCTAGAAATATGCGATAACGTTTCCAGAGACTGAGTCTTATGTGTTCGGTTCCGATTGGTATCAAGATTGGGTCCCTTATGGTAAATCTGGATATTTGGAGAACTTCTTATTGATGACATGTTTGGTACTCTGTCAGTCACTGCCAAAGATGGCTTTAACGGATTATCTGCTGTACTATTTCTAGAGGTTGCAACACTCACCCATTTTGTCTCATTTGTCAGAGAAGGAATGCAGAGGTCTGGCGGTCTTTGGATGTGCTTCATAGAAGATGCAGGATCAACAATTATCTTAGGGCAAATTAATTTGCTCGATTGACTGGGTTGTTTCTGTGGTTGATAATTGACCTGAGAACCGGTTTTATGTGAATTCCCCATAGTTGAATACTCAGAATCATCATCGATCTGTTTGGTAAGATCCACTGGAACTGTGCATTTCTCTGTCAACTCACCAACACCAACCAAAGCCTCATTGTCACTTTGTTGTTTTTCTTTCAATCTTTTCAGTTTGTATTTTGTAAAATCAAAAACCTCATGTTTTTGTGTACTTTCTTTGTGTTCTGATTCGGAATCCTCTTGACAAATATTTTTCTCTTTCTTAGAAGAAGCAGAACAATCAAGAACTTTATTAAAACATAGACATGAGTCAATAGGTTTGGTATTGATTTGCTTTTTGTTTTGAATATAGGGTGAATTGCACATCTTGGAAGTGTCGTTCAGTATATATAATTTCGGTGTAGATGCTGCTGGAGCCTTTGGAGGTGGCGTTTGGTCACCCAGAGAACTAATTCCTTTCTTGTCATGTATCCCCATGAGTATGCTTTCATTTGTTTGAGTTAATGTGGTTGTTTGAGGAGCTGGTTTTGGAGATAGCATTTGGTCAGCCAGAGGACTACTTCCTTTCTTGTCACGTATCCCTGTGAGTATGCTTTCATTTGTTCGCGTTAATGCGCTTGTTTGAGGAGCTGGTTGGTTTTGAAGCTGAGGTCTCTGTGGTGAAACTGAAGGCACAGAAGTAGGCACTGTACTGGCTAAACATCTAGTAGGAGGAACCTGTGTTGATGGAGCTGGAACTGGAGATGCTTTACTAACAGATGGTGGTGTAGGGAGTTTCCTTCCTGGTGTGACAGGTCCTGGTATTCTTGTAGAAGAAGAGAGAGAGCCTGGGAGATTTCTGGAACCATTTGCAATTGCTGATGTATTTGACATTGATGATGAGACTGATTCACTTTTCATTGAAGACATCCCAGAGTCTCTTCCAATAGATGAACATTTGGAGTTAGATGTCCGATTCAGCTGATCTGTAGGTGTGCCATCTACATGTCCAATCCTAATTTCAGGAATAGGATATGGTTTGTGAGGAGATGAATAGCATGTAAGACGTTGTACAGGTACAGGTGAAGTCACGGGCAGGTCTTTTAGCGTCTGCTTTGTCCAGTATGGACCCCCGTGTCTTTTTTGTGACTTCAAAGTAAGATCTGCTGCCTGCACTGTCTCCTTGTGACAGCTGTGTTTGTTGTTGTTACTGTTTTGGACAGCTTGCAGGTTGACCTTTTTCAGTTTGTATACTGTGAAGTCTACTGCCTGATCTGCCTGAGAAGATAAGGATTCCTGAAACATTTGAGAAAAACTTTCCAAATTCAGGTTCATTATTTTCTCACCTTTTCTCAGGGCAGAAGTTAGATCTATGGGGGCATCTAAAAAATTACCTACATTACTCTGTTGCTGATCTGAAAACCTGAAAATGTCTTTGTTTTCTGTACAAAGGGGAATTTTAAAACCGCAGAGGGTCACTTTGTCCTTTTCATGATTTTTCAGAATATTTGTTATATTTTCTGTAATATTTTCCAAAGTTTGCATGTTCTCTGGTGTCGCACATGCATACAAGTGTCTTCCAGTTCTGTCGGTTAAAAGGGAGTAAATAAATTCCGCATCGGTATAAACATAATACCCATGATCTCCTGCCTCTGCCGGCCACCACAGCCCTTGTTCCAATAGCGAAAGCCATTGTTGGTACCACTCAGAATCCTCAAAAAGCATGTCGACCTCAGCACAGGTTCCTGCAGATTTACTTAAATCCATAGCACCACGTGTTAAATCTACCGGACCCTTCTTGGTTGCAAGCAGTTTTAAAAAATCAGTTGCTGATTTCAAACCAAAATCTTCATTATTATTTTTTACGTCACAACCGATACCACTTTTTCCCAGTACTTTGTTGAATTTTTGTGTACTACACTCTGTGAGCGATTGGCATCTGCTAAGTCTTGTCTTGGGTTTCTCCTTGGATAGGTTTATAACATTACATCCAGCAATCCAAGTTTTTTTGTTCCTATCGAAATCATTCAAGTTGTCACAGCTACTCCAGGGTTTCTTATCTTTGCAGGTCATGTCAAATAAAATAAGATCATCTGGCTCAAAAAATCGATTTCTGCTTTCATAAAGCTGGGCGGTGGCATCCCTCCAAGGATGCGAGGGAACATTGAAGTCACTGATATCCATTTGTTTAGGGTCTAGCCATGTGTGGTTCTCCCACACATGGGGTTGTTGAACTGTAGGTGGGATTTTCCCCTGCTGTAACTGGTATTGTTCCTGAGCTTGAGTGGAAAGGGCTTCGGCGAGCGCATAATCATTTAACTGCTGCCACAAAAGTGCTTCAATAAGACACTGATGTTCATAGAGTTCTGGAAGAATAACACCGTGTTCTGTAAAGTTGTACAAAAGATCCTTGTAACCATATTCGTTGGCTGTCCCATACAACAGACGCTGAATTTCTTCAAGATAACGTTGGGTGGGAGAAACTGTAGGGTCCTTCCAAATATTAGACTGCCCAGGTTTTTCACAAGTGTCTACTACATTCGAAGAAGAAAATGTAACTTTCTGTTTTTGTGCTGCTGTACTTAAAGAGGTGTCCTCTTTGCTCTTTGATAGCAAATGATCAAGAAAACTTTTGTCGCTTTCCTTTCCAGGGACGGAAGTTCTGCCGTCACTCGACCCACTTTTATAAATGCTAGATAACAAATTGGGAGACACACTACTTGTGTCGCATTTTACATTCTCTGCGTTAAGGTGGGATGTTGAGGTTGGAAACAGTTCTTTTTGACTAAAACCTTTTGAGCTTTTGTCTGTTGCCGTTTCTTGTGAGGAATTAATTTCAATTGGCTTTGTTCTCTGGATTTGTGGTCTGTTCTGTCCTGCACGAGGCTGTTGATGTTGCATATGTTGGGTAGTTGGTTGATTTACCTCATTGGCTGGTGCTGATGAGGTCTGTTCCACAGAACCAGAAATTTTGTTTAGCAAGCCAGAGAATAATCCCCCTGATTCTGACGTGGTAGCAGTAGTTTGCCCTGGGTTTGATAGTTGGCCTGCATCAGCAGCTTGAGGCAACTTTTGATCCTGCGACTCATTTTCATTAGATGCAAGCTTCAGAATGCCTGAAAGCAGACCTCCGCTCTTACTGGGCTGTTGACTTCCTGTAGTTTGAAGACTCGGCTTCTTGTTTGGCTGTTGCTGTGGTTGTTGTTGTTGTTGTTGTGGTTGTGTCTGGGCAAAAAGTCCAGAAAAGAATCCCACTTGTTGGCTAGAATTAGATTGTTGCTGACTTCCAGACTGCCCAGATCCACCTTGTGGTGCTACAGTCTGTGGGGGAGGCTGTTGTGCCGTATTTTCAGGCAAGGCTAATTTATTGAAAATCCCAGATAATAATCCACCTTGTTGTGAATCTGGTGCAGAAGAAGTGGCAGACTTGGGGGGGATCTGGTTTTGCCTGCGTAGTGGTTGTCTAATGCCTTGTTGTGATTGCTGTGGGCTGGATTTAGTAGGTTTTTGAGATTGCAGTGGATCTGCTGAAAAAAGTCCTGATAGAAAACCTCCTTGTTGATTAGGTGGTGGCTGACCCATCTTACTTTCTGCAGACTGTGCAGTTCCTGTGTCTGTGATTTTATTTAACAACCCACTAAGCATTCCTCCAGCAGCACCACTGGCCAGTTGTTGTGTAGGACTTTGGTTTGGCTTTTGATGATTTTGCCTGTTGCTTGATTGTGGATGAATTTGACTTTCTGGTGGGACAGCCTGTTGTTTGTGTTGTGAGGATACAGGAGGAGTTGCAGGAGTAGAGTCCTGGGTCCCAATTCCAAAAAGACCAGAGAGGAAGCCTCCTTGCTGAGGAGGTGCTTGTTGTTGTGTTGGTTTTTGATTTGTTTCTCGGTTAGCGGGCTCCGACTGTTGCTGTTGAGACGTATTAGTGTTAGATTCCACAATCTTATTAAAAAGGCCGGACAACATGTTGCTTGACTGTGGTGGTTGTGCACCCAAAGGTTCTTTCGGTGACTGGGATGCACTTTCTGTAAGTTTCAACAACCCCCCTAATATCCCACTAGGTTGAGACATTGTTTCTGCTGGTTTTAGAGACATTTTTAATACCAGTTCATCATGCTTTTTCAGTTGCTGCTGAGGTTGAGCAATATCACCAGTAGACTCTTCTGACGATCCTGATTTATGCAGTTCTTTGGAGACAATCTTCTTTTCAGTTTTCCCCACAGAGTCCACAGATACTGCAGAGGATTCAGGGCTGGCTTCAGTTGTTTGAACTCCGGTCACTGCGTCTGTGGCTTTTTTGAACAGCCCTGAAAAGAGACCAGAAGGCTGAGATTGGGACAGTGTTTCTGCTGGTTTTAGAGACATTTTTGATGCCAGTTCATCGTGCTTTTGCAGTTGCTGCTGAGGTTGAGCTGTCTCACCCGTAGATGCTTCTGATGATCCCGATTTATGTAGTTCTTTAGAAACATTCTTTGTTTGTTCAGACTCTTTGGAGTCCACAGATACTGCTGACTCAGGGCTGCCTTCGGTTGTTTGAACTCCAGTCACTGTGTCAGTGGCTTTTTTGTGCAGCCCTGAAAAGAGTCCAGAAGAATGAGCTGAAGCTGAGGTTTCATCTGAATCTTTTTTTCCTTCTGATAATGTTGACGGTGACTGATTTGTAGGACCTGTAACACTGTCTGAGGCTAATTTTAAAAATCCTGACAGCAGCCCACCCGACTGCTGTGGGGCCGCATTCTGTGGTGTCTGACAAGACGTTTGGGAAGGTGGTGAAAATATGCTTGAAAACAGTCCAACAGGTTGAGGCTGACTACCTGGCTCAGCTGTTTTTCCCAGTGTTACCTCTTCTGCAGTTCCTAGTTTCAACAATCCAGTAAGAATACCTTGAAGCTGTGCAGTTTGTGGTTCTGGCTCAGATTTAAGAGCACTAAGAGGTTCTTCATCTTTCATTCCTGTTTTTACTGCTGGGTTGACATCAGTCTGAGTGAGTGTTTCCTGAACTTCTTCTATATGAGGTTCGGTTTGACCGCTAGGTTTGGTCAATGTCACAGTGGGAGTCATTTGTGGTTTCGATGGTTCCTTAGGAGGTTCGTTTGGGGTCACCTTAAACAAGTTTGAAAACCAACCGGTTTCTGTATTTCCTTTCGGTACACTTTCAAGAAGTGAAGCACGACTTGGAGATGGTGTTCTTGCCGGGCTGGAGGAGGGACTTTTCGTTTGGGGTGTAGCGCCTTCACCAGATGCAAATTTAAGGATCCCTGAGAGTAGGCTACCTTCTGGTTTTGGCTGGGGTGTTGCTGAAACATTTTCAGAAGAGAAGAAAGGTATTTTGAGCTTCCCACCTAAAAATGGTTCCTCAGCAGTCTTAGTGTTAGTCTGGGCCGAGTTTTCCGGAGGAGGTGTTGACATGAGAGTAGAAAGAGATTTCTTAAAGGGACTGAAGAACCCTGTTTCCTCTGAACTGTTTTCCGGTTTGGGCTCAGGTATTAGAGTAGCGCTTCTTTGTTGGATATCAGGAAGTTCACCAGACGACTCTGTTTCTGGAAGAAGTTCCACACTTCCACCTTCTAGTGAAAGTTCAATAGATCCACTTCCAGTATCTGGTAAGAGATCAACAGATTCACTTCCTGAATCTGGCCTCATCTCACCTGATAACTGTTTTTCTGCTTGTAAACCATCTCTACTGGGACTTGGGGCGCTGTTTACAGGCCCCTCCTGGGATTCGCCACTTGCAGCCGATGTGATTCTTGGCTCTGTAGGTTGAGGTGATGGTTCTCTAGATGATGATGGACTAGAAAAAAGCCTCAATGGACTAAGCCTTACTAGCATGGATTCAACTACAGATGGGGTTTGGTTACCGGGAGATTTGTTGTCTAGTCCTTGTGCACCAGGCTGTGCAGATGTCGAAGCTTGCCGACTGGATTCGGCTGATTCAAAGGGCAGAAAAGACTGACGGGAGAACTTCTTTTCAGTTGAAGGTTCTTGGGAGGCAGGAGGAACCACAGCTACCGGGGGAGATGTACCACCACTCTTCGGAATGAAAGAAAGCAGTTTGGAAATTCCAGACTCGGGTTGTTGTTGGGAAGCATGAGAGGTGGGTTGGTCTGTTGTGGTGTTTGAGTTTTCAGTAGTTTCGGTAGTCGACTTGGGGATGAAGGAAAACAGTTTGGAAATTCCAGACTCGGGTTGTTGGGACACTTGAGATGTTGGTGGGTCTGTTGCTGCACTGGAGTTTTCTGTCGCTTCAGGAGTCGACTTGGGGATGAAGGAGAACAGTTTGGAAATGCCAGTGTTTGCCTGCGGCTGCTGCTGATGGGTGGTGCTTTCCGTTACCTCAGCATTAGCCTTCGATCCTGTAATCGAACTAAACAACGAGCTCACAGCGGTCTTGACTCCAGACATGCCTTGCTCAACGCCTGTGTCCTCTTTGGCATCAGGTATTGTTTCTTTTCTTTCCTTTCTTTTACCATCCTCGGGCTGAGTAACTGCTTCAGTCGGCAGCGCTGGGAGTTTTCGTCGAATCGGTTTAGGGATCTCTTCGTAATTATTGATTTCCTCCTCTTTTACAGCAAGATATTCTGACACAGAGTGGACCAAACTCTGAAGTTCATCCATTGGATCTACATAATCATCAACCGGCTCTTCTGTAGGCGATAGCATAGCATCTTGTCCCTGACCGGTTTCACTTTTGTCCATATAATACCCTCGTCCTCCGAAAGGCGATGACATAAATCTGGCAGGATAGTAATAGTTTTCATACTCATAGCTAACGTCACCTTCCGTAAACGCCAGGTCGTCCAGTTCCTCCTCAGAGCCGAAGGAATACTGCATCTCATCTGAGCCCACAGATCCGTACTCGTTCCGAAGCCGGATCCTCGCGGCCTCCTCCCTCGCGGCCTCCTCCCTCGCGGCCTCATCCTCTCGGAAGGCAGCATAACTCTCCAGCGTGTCTTCGATGGCGGTTTTTGCCCACAGTCTGGTCCTGTACAGTAAATTCTCGGTGTCTGTTTGCTGCCGGAGCTGTTTGACGGACGGGATTATATCAATTTCCGGAGGCGACGATTCATCCTCAAAACTTCCGGCCTCTTTATAAACCAAACGTACATCGCCGCTGCCACACCACCACCGTCTGCATGGCCTCTCCGTGAACTTGTCGTTGGTCGTATCATCAGGAGACAGCGTGTCACATTCGACACTCTGGTAGAACCTGCTGCCTTTGGACTCGCCGGGGCTGTCGCTGATCCGGTAGATGATGCTTTTGTCTTCGTCCTCCCACATTTTCTGCTCGGTGTCCAGGTAGTCGTCTAAGACGCCTGCCTCAGGCACTTTGTATTTGCTCTCCCAGTCGTCCACGCCCATACCCGAGTCCACCGGGATTATTCGGACCCCCCCGCTCTTAACGGAACCCCTGGTTTGGAGTTAAAATTGAAAATGGGTGAAGATGCCGTGATGGAAGCAGTGGAAAAGAGAAAAGACAAAGAAGACAGAAATAAAGCATTAGAAGCGGTCATGCAAAAGGAAAACAGCAAATAATAAAAACAAGCTAAACACACACAACATGCTAACATTAATCACAACATGCTAACATTACACACAACATGCTAACGTTAATCACAAAATGCTAACATTACACACAACATGCTAACGTTGGTGTAGGATGCATCATTTTTAGCGTTTTTCTACAAACCTCAGCTGTTTTATAAATGTTAAATAATAATAACCTTCATGTACAGAAACAAAATGTGTCTGAACAGATTTTAAATTAGAAAAGAAGTTGAATATTATTTTGTATTTGAAATGTATGACTATTTAGAGAAATTAAAAAAAATTATATATATATATATGTATATATATATATATATATATATATATATATATATACATCCTCAAAATTAACCATACTTCTGCCATTGTTTGTGACTTTTTGTTTTTATCACTTTATCCAGTTTGTTTCTGACCTGTTTTGTGAAATACAAGTGAAAGAGAAACGACAAATGATATTTGGAGAAAAACTATTTCAGGAGTATATTACTAGTGGATTAAAAAAAACACCATCTTCAAAATGATTCTGACCCTAGGTTTACTCAGTCCAATGTCTTTTCTTAATAGTCAATAGAGTAGGTTTTGTTCTGGATAATGGTTCCTCTAAGTGTCCACAGTTTGTCGGCTGTCTCCTGTGGGGTTCTGGTCCAGTCTTACTGTGGGGTTCTGGTCCAAATCCTCCAGCTGGGTCAGTTTAGATGATCTCCTACCATCACTCTGGTCTGAAAACTTTAGATGCTTAGATCAACATCCTGGATGACAACGTGAAAGTGCAGAGAAACTCTAGTTTTGTCCTGATTGGACGTCCCAGAAGGACACTAATCCAAGTAGAACCACCAAGGTAGTGCAGTAGTAGTCCAAGTCCTGAACTAAACCATCTAGAACCTGTAGAGGAATGGAAGACTTGACGAGAACCACATTGGAAGAGTGGACCAGAACCCCACAGGAGACAGCAGACAGACTGTGGACATTTAGAGGAACCATTATCCAGAACAAAAACTACCTTATTGACAATTAAGAAAGGACCTTGGACTAAGTAAACCTAGGGTAGGAATCATTTTGAAGATAGACAGACAGACAGGTTTTTTTATGTCCATGTTATGAATCCAGTATCCAGTGTTTTGTCTCTGTCTTCTTTTTGTAAGTCTTGAGGTTTTTCTGTCATTGTTAGAGTCCGGGCTTTTATTTTCTTAAGTTTGTCTGTGTTCACCTTATCTGGTTTTGCTTCCTGTCACCGGTGTTCTTTCCCCTCCCAGTTAATCGATGTGATTATTTTCACCTGTTCCTTCTCCTTTATAAGTGTGGAGTGTGTGTTGGTTCCCTGCTGGTCTGTTACTTATGAGAACTTAGAACCTTGTTTTAGATCTCTGGCTTTTGATGTGTTTCTGGTTTTTGCCTTGTCATCTTGTTCTGGCATGTTTTTTCCCCAGTGTTTGACCTTTAGCCTGATTTTGACCCTGATTCTGCCTGTTCCTTCCTGGTCCTTCCTGGTACCTTATCGGACATCTGATTCCTGGCTCGACCTCTTTCAGTAACGTCTGTTGGATTTGCCCTAACCAATATGTGACCCACCACCACGAAACCAGGCATAAGTGTGTGTAAATCCAAACAGAGTTATGTGTGTATCTTGGTAGAGTGGAAACTAAGGTTTAAGATGGTGAAAAAATGATGTTTCTATCACAAGTAGAACCAAAGTTATGGTCATTTTAATATCCACATTTGGACATATTTTACAATTTGCATATTTTTAGATATTGTCCGTTAAAGTTTTGGACTGTTTTGGGGTAGGAAGTCCTTAGCAACGCATAATAATTTGTATCCGATTGACACAAATTGTTGACAGATGTTAAAGGACACTCTGATGGACATGTCACAGAAGTTTTATATATTATAATAATAGGACAGAAGTGTGACGTATTATAATCATTTGGCTTACACCATTGGACAGAACATTCAATATAAGCTTTTACCTCGTACCAAACACTTGGGTGTTTACCCACGGAACGGAGATTGTTTTGTTCGGCGAAAAGAGGTGGAAGTCGTCTTTGTCTTTGCTCAGCAATACCTGAACATTTGTCGCCGCTTAAATAATTGACTCAATAAACACCTTTATTGATTGGATTTCAATGTAATGACCACAGGAAGTGAACATAGAGGTGTTAAGGTACCGTTTTTTGATAAGGTGTAAACACTAATAACAAATCACCTTCCAGCCTAAATTTGGCTGTAGCTCTGAACGGCTTAGTGCCACTTATGCCTGGTTTGGTGGTGGCGGGTCACATATGTGGACCGTGTGTACTGACCCTGTTTTGCTGACCACTGTTTCCTTGTCTTTCCCTGTAGTTATTGATGGCAACTGTGACTCTAAGCCCCAGGACATCACCTTAGTGGAGGAGAATACATGTTTACTTGTATTAATAAATCCCATAATAAGTCTGATTCCCTGTCTCTGAGTACTGCATAGGAGTCTGTTTGCTCTGAATGTTTGTATCAATCCACTAATAAAATACTCATACATATCATTAGTAGTTTTTCTTCACTTGACTTTAACATACAGGTCAGAAACAAACTGGATAAAACTCATTCTGGTTATGAATCATTTTGAGGATGACTGTGTGTATGTATATATATATATATATATATATATATATATATATATATATATATATATATATATATATATATATATATATATATACCTGGCTGGTGTCTTGCAGTCCGTGTCCCAGTTGTGTCCAGACTCAGTTGTTCTGCACATGCTCAGTTGGCTTCGTCCTATAGGATACTGGTGCACAGAGGAGTTATTCTGGGGGGTGTTGTAGAAGCGAGGGGGTCTGCTTCCACTTTCACTGTCACGTTCATCCACAGCACTGTCCTGGTCATCATACGCTGATGGAAAAACCACAAACCACACTTTAAAAACATTTACAACACAATTCAAACAGTCAAAATTATGAGATAAAACATAAAAATTATAAGAAAAAGGTGAAAATTATGAGATAAAAAGTCAAGTTATTAGATAAAAAGACAAAATTACCATCAACTGTTCCATTGAACATAATAAACACAAATATCCTAAGAAACACAAACAATATGGAGAAAACATATATACACAAAAAAATATAAATTAATACAAAAAAATCCACATTCAAAAGCACAAATATGACAGTAGTGAAGTTAGTGGTTGTGGGGGAACAGCTCCCTCTCGTGGCCATTTATTTGAATCTTGTCTTTACTCATTTCCATTAACACACACAATGATGCCCTTAAACCAGTTTCAACCATTTGACATTTACCAAAGAACGTAATAATTAAAAATACATTTAAAATAAATAATCAAATATGAAACATCAAATAATATAAATAAAAAGTATACATATAGCTGATTATTTTCTGTCTTTTTTGCCCTTGTTTTTTTGGGGGGTTTTTTTTACATTTTTTCCCTCTTTCTTTGCCCTTTTTCCACATTTCCCTCTTTTTTCCCTTGTTCTTTTTTCCATTATTTGCTCTTTTTTGCCCCCCTTTTTAATTTTTTTCTTTTTTGCCCTTCTTTTTTCCATTTTTCCTCTTTTATGCCCTTATTTTTTTTTCCCATGGTTCTTCGTTTGCAGAAGCAGAGACGTCACAATCCTGTGAGTGTATTGTTTGTCTAAAGAACTTTCCTCTGTAACTCCGCTAACCTAGCTTCCATTAGCCATGGCTAGTTGTTGTTGTTCAGTATTTTCTGCTCAGTGTGTTGTATGTACAGTGAGTCCCTGCCTCCTTTACTGAGGATAGAAGTAACTGTTGGAAGTGGAGTTTAGTGTCAGGGTTAGAGGACAGGGTTTCTGAGTTAGAAGCACGGCTCTGCAGCTAGGAGGCTAATGTCCAAAATAAAAATATCTTTGTATTTTTTGCAAAAATAAAACAATTTCTTGGTGTTTTTAAACAACCTGTAGAACATAAAATAAATATTTAAAACATTTAAGTAACATTTTGTGAACAGTGCACACTGCATAATGATCATTTTCAAAGTGAAAATAACTTTCCTAAAATATAGCAAGCGTAAACAACAATGTAAAAAAAAAAAAAGAATCTCGATGACCGGAGAAGTTACTGATTGCATAGTTATTCATCTACATGTTGAGTGTTTGTTAGTGTACGTAAACACTGAGTAAAGTACGAGGTTTAGAAGAAAACACACTTCATACGTCATAACCAGGGCTCTACACTAACGTTTTTTTCCAGGAGCACACGTGCCCCTAAGTTAAAAAATTTAGGAGCACAAAAAAAAAATAGGGGCACAAGTCAGTTTTAGTTTTAAATGTTTATTTATTTACAGTGCAGTACTTACGCACAGATACCAACATTGTTGAATGACTGCTGTCATTTGTGTTAATTTAGAGCAGACCATAACATAACTTTGTATTATGGGATGCTTTGTCCTTTGATACATTTTAGAACGTTGTATTGGCTGCCTTGTTATTAGATCCATTTTAGAATGATTAACCCTTTAACTCCTGAGACTGAGACACAGTAAAAAATAAAATAAGATAAAATAAACAACACAATGAACAAAAAACAGTCAAAGTGATCAATAAAATGAACAAAAATGAATAATAAACCAACAAAATAATATGTAACATGAACAAAGTAAGACACTAACAGAACACAATTAAAGAAAAATAATAAAATAAAAAAAACTGAAAAATAAACAAAATAAACAACATCAACAGAAACTAATATATATTCACAAAATAAGAAATAACGTGGAAAAAAAGGCAAAAAACAAAAACCCACAAAACCCAAAATGAAGTAAAAAAAAAAAAAAAAAAAAAGGAATAAATAACTAGTGTTGTAATTTAGTTCCAGTAGTTTTAGTTTGGGCTTTTTCTTTTTCTTAATCACTTGCTTTTCGACACCTGTACATCAGTTCCATGAACAAAATTCTAAGTAAAATAACAGTTAAAACAACACTTGAATTTGTCTGAATTTTGAAACTAAACCTACAGCCAGCTCATGTGTTAGATTAACACAACAAAATAAGAATTAAAATACAATAAACAAACCCGTAAAAATAGACACTAAAGTTGAACAAGTTAAATAAAGTAGATTGATGAAGGAAAAGTCAAAAATATTTAGCAAAAATTAAACATTAAGTGAATGCACTTCGTTTGTGAAGGTCAGATCAGTGCTCAGTTATTCTGGACTCGTTGTGTTGAACAGTGATTGGCTGGAAGCACTACAAATTAATTGGCGAGAAAATCAGTGGGAGGAGATCATTACCATATAGCACGCGTTCTAGCACGCGTTATGGACAGCGCGCGTACTAGAACGCGTCCTGTAAAGCATGATAGCGCACCAGTGCACGCAATGGCACGCGTTCTGTAACGCGTGATATAATAAAGACAACGTGTGGCTATGTGAACACTTTGGTTTGCCATACGGAACTAGCAGCACGCACGTCAGGCTGACATGCTCACGGTGGCCTCCGTGGTGGTAACGTGATACTATGCGCTACCGCCTGGCTGCCGCCCGCGCGCATAAACGTTCGACTATATGGAGGCCTTTAAAAGCAAAGTTACATGGGATGGTCCAATCACAGACCTATAGAAATAGTGTATAGGTCTGTGGTCGCACTGGCGTCATCCCGTGTGCTGTCAGAGGCAGCTGGAGAAAAAAAGAGACTTTAACTTACATGCCGGCATTACGGCTGTGCCAGAGCTGACCACGTTGATGCCTGTTTACAATTCTTAACGTTACCCGCTACAAAAAAGCAGCGACGCGACATAAAAAGAAAAATCGATTTTCCAGCAACTTAGTATCTAATTAGATACCAAGGGTCAATATCGATTTAGTATCTAAAATCGATTTTTTTGACAACCCTAGTGTGCCTTATTGTGTGCTGCAAGAAGCACTCGCACATGTGCGACTGTTTTGTTTTCCTCGTTCGCATGATGAAATATTTGCTCGCAAATGCGAGTGAAATGGGCGCACTGTAGAGCCCTGGTCATAACCACGTATACTTGGTGAGATGAACAAAAACAGTCCAGTCATCAGATGGTGTTGGTGGAAACCTGGAAGAGTTTGGAAGTATGTTGACATGTTAGCCTCACGTTAGCTGAGATGCTAACTGAGCTAACAACTGTTACGGTTTTGTCTGTGAGCACTGAAATGACTCGGGACATTCTCAGCTTTCTAAGGGTGTATGACATGACTATATTTATTAAAGAATGGTGTTTCAGTTTTTAACTAAAGTGCCTAGCATTTCCATGCTAACTTCCAGACATCCGTCAGTGCAACAGCGTGCATTAAATGTTTTTTCAGTGACAACACTTGGATTGAATGCGAAGCAGAATAACAGCATTCTGGATTTTCTAACCCACTTAATACACTTCTAGGCACATGTATTACATGCACATGACATAGCATTCCTGTTTACAAAATTGGCTGTTTTCAAACTACATTTCAAAAACGTTAAAGGCTCTGAAAGTGTAAAACTTGTGGCTGTATTTTCAAGTGGGGGAGGGGTGACGGCAGCCATTATGGGTCTTCTGGCAACACAAAACTGACCTTGTGTGTGTGTGTGTGTGTGTGTGTGTGTGTGGGGGGCAAAACAACATGCCGATACACTTAAAGAACTCAAATATTGGCCCGATATATGGGCCGGCTGATGTATTTGTCGACCCTTAATTAAAACACAAATGAAAAGGATACTATGTGACCGTGCTGTCTCAAAGTACAAAGAGTTAATTCAGTCACTATTTGTGTCTATGTCATGTGATTATGTAAAGGACACATTTAGTCCCAGTATAAGTGATGAGTTAGTTGATAGTACCATGCTCACACTACAAACTACGTTAGATATAGTTGCCCCCCTCAAGTTAAAAACTACTAAGATTAGATGAACCTCCCCATGGTACAACGCTGACACTCGCTCCATTAAACAAGCAACACGTAAATTAGAGGCAATGGAGGCGATCCAACTTAGAAGATTCTTTCAATGGCTGTAAAAATATCTTAATAAAGTATAATCCATCTTTGCGTACAGCCAAAACTAGATATTACTCATCCATAATAGAAGAAAACCAGAATAATCCTAGATTCCTGTTCAGTACTGTAGCCAGACTGACAAACAGACACACCTCCGTGGAACCAGTTATTCCATCCACGCTCCATTCTGATGATTTCCTGCAGTTCTTTAACAATAAAATATCAACTATTAGAGACAAAATAGACACATTTCTCCCAAATATTAGATCAGAAAAAGCAGTGGTTTCAAACCTAGGCCTTTTTATAAATCCCTCTGTAACACTAAATAATTTCAC
The DNA here is from genome assembly GCA_020466265.1 of Siphamia tubifer. NCBI lineage: Eukaryota > Metazoa > Chordata > Actinopteri > Kurtiformes > Apogonidae > Siphamia > Siphamia tubifer. The sequence goes on from CM035791.1 coordinate 168,609, forward strand.
CACTGTAGACCAAACTGATGTCATATCTATTATCATGTCTTCCAAATCATCACCTGCCTCTTAGATCCAATTACAACTAAACTCTTTAAACAGATTCTGCCCCTAATTATTAACACTGTCCTAAATATAATTAACACTTCATTAATTACTGGATATGTGCCACAGTCATTTAAATATGCTGTTATTAAACCAATTCTGAAAAAGCCTACCCTAGATCCTGACATTTTAGCCAATTATAGGCCTATATCCAATTTGCCCTTCCTGTCAAAGGTTTTAGAACGAGTAATAGTTAAACAGCTGTGCCAATTCCTGCAGGATAATAGTTTATTTGAACAGTTTCAGTCTGGCTTTCGTGCCCATCATAGCACTGAAACAGCGTTAGTTAAAGTTACTAATGACTTATTATTAGCCGCTGACATGGGATTAATATGGGTCCTGGTGTTATTAGACCTTAGTGCAGCCTTTGACACCATTGACCACAGTATCTTAGTGCACAGATTAGAATATGATATAGGTATTAGAGGAGCAGCCCTCTGCTGCTTTAAATCATATTTATCTAATCGCTACCAATTTGTTCACGTTAATCAACAATCATCGCAGTCCTCCAGTGTTAATTATGGCGTTCCTCAAGGGTCAGTCCTTGGGCCTATTTTGTTTACACTATATATGCTCCCTTTAGGTAACATCATTAGAAATCATGGCATTAATTTTCATTGTTATGCAGATGACACACAGCTATATTTATCGATTAAACCTGATCAGACCAGACAAATAGATAAACTAAGTACATGTGTCCAAGACATAAAGACTTGGATGAGTGACAATTATCTTTTATTGAACCCTGAAAAAACTGAAGTCATTATAATTGGTCCTAAAAATGCCACAGACTCCCTACCTGACCACATAGTTACTCTGGACAACTTAAGTGGAACACCCAGTGACACAGTTAAAAATTTAGGAGTTTTATTTGATCCAGATCTTTCATTCAAAGGGTCAGAGGTCAGGGCACATTAACCAAACATGCAGAACAGCCTTCTTTCACCTGCGCAACATTAGCCAAAATTAGGAATATTCTGTCTAAAACGACTGCAGAAAAATTAATTCATGCATTTGTTACATCACGATTAGATTATTGTAACTCCTTACTTGTAGCGTGTCCTAAATATTCCCTAAAAAGCTTCAACTGGTTCAAAATGCAGCAGCAAGATTATTAACAGGATCAAATAGAAGAGAACACATCACCCCTGTGCTCCAAACCCTGACCCCTGACCCCTAACCCTATCACCCCTGTGCTCCAAACCCTGACCCCTAACCCTATCACCCCTGTGCTCCAAACCCTTCATTGGCTACCAGTTGAGTCTAGAATTGAATATAAAATCCTCCTCCTTACATATAAAACCATTAATGGTATGGGTTAGGGTTAGGGGTCAGGGGTTAATGGTATGGGCCCCTCTTATCTTAAAGATGATCTGGTTCCGTACCAGCCCGATAGAACCCTTCGTTCTCAGAATGCAGGTTTATTGAAAGTTCCTAGGGTTTCTAAAAGTACAGTAGGAACTAGAGCCTTTAGTTACCATGGTTACTGTCTGATGGAATCATCTTCCCTTTAATATTAAAAACGCAGAAACAGTTTCTACATTTAAAATTAGGCTTAAAACATTCCTGTTTGAGAAAGACTATGGTCAGGTTAGTTAAAAATGATGTGACTCATATATCATGTATACATGATGTATGAGTCACAGTTCAGTCTAGGCTGCCCTAGGAGTTAGAATGCTGGGGGAAGTACAGACACTGAGTTCTTTCTTCTCTTTCTCTCTCTCACACCTGTTTGTGTCATTTTTATAACCTATCTTTCATACCAAGTCTGTTCATGACTAGTCACCTGGTGTCCCCTTTCCCCCCCTTCCTGCATTTATATATGGACGTTCATCTATAGTCTGTCCGTCCATGGGAGTGGATCTGTCCTTCAATGTGGTTCTCCTCAAGATTTCTTCTTTTTCCCACTGGGTTTTGAAGTTTTTTCTTGCCGAGAAGGAGGGTCTAAGGACAGGGGGAGGGTCTAAGGACAGGGGGAGGGTCTAAGGACAGGGGATGCTTGGGACTGTTCATATATCTCTGTAGTTGATTGTGTTTTTGTAAAGCCCTGTGAGACGACTTTGTTGTGATTTAGGGCTTTATAAATAAAATTGAATTGAACTATGCTAATGAGCTAATTATAGTTTTTACTGTTGAGGAAGTTTAACATAGGAAGTAGATGCTTTTGTATTTATTTTTAAAATTACCCAGATACCCAAGAGACCCATCTGAAACACCACTGATATTAAAACTATTAATGTCAATTCACACAACTGCTAGCTTACAGTCAGACTATTATAGCTAATACATGCTAAAATTTGGTTGAGCTAAAGGTACCTTCCACATGCAATGATAACTAGCTCACTGGCTAGCCTTTTACAGTTAACCATTTTATTCAAACAGAATTAAGCTAAAGCAGCTGTTTTTTTTAAAAACAAATACAAAAGAAAAAAGGAGTAAAACCAGTAAGAAGATAAAAATGCAACAAGGGAAAGAGAAAATATATTTTCTGCTGTAACTAGTTTTTATTTTTGTAAATCCAACTGTTGACATTTTAACCATTTAAATCAACTGTTGAGATTTTTGACATGTGTGTAAAATGCTGATGTGGATACCAGAGGGTAGAAATAAAATAATAATAATTAATTAATTAATTAACCTGTACGTACTTTGTTGGTCGTTCCATCCAAAATAAGTCCAATTGCCTGGAAGCACCAGGAAAACATGACTGTCATAAAATTATTAAAACATTTTTTATAAAGTTAAACAGTGATGAGAGTGAAGTTTGAAAATGATGATGATGAAGATGAAAAAAATAAAAGAGGAAGAACCATCCACGACAAAAACACATGTGCCTGGTTCAAATTAACCCTGCCCCTCAGGCTGAACTAAACCCCGCCCCGTTACTACATCTTAGCTCTTATTGGACACCTCCTTCTCAAAAAGTGAGACTTTGGGTTTGACCTTTCAAGGTCAGAGGTCATGACATAATTTTAAAGCCCATGTCAGGTTTCATCTGTTAATAATAGTAACTGAGTCTGTATGTTCATTTGGATGAATGTAGATGAATGGGATGAATGTAACCACAGTTCAGGGCTGAACAATCTATTGTTTTGGATTGTAAATGTTGATTTCAGATGACAGTATTATGGGATGGTCACATGGTCACATATGGTCACATGGTCACACAGCTCTGGTTTGTTTTACTTTGTTTTAGCGACTATTTTATGACTGATACGAATTATTTTATGACATTTGTATTAAATGTTCTTTTCCATCACTTTTATCCAGTGACAGATACAGGATGTAAACATTTGGAGACAAAACTGATTTTTTTTTTCTTGGTCAAATGAAAAACAAATGTCAGAAAATGTTGAATTACATTTACAAAATACAGTGATACCTCTCCTTACAAAAGACCCAGCTAACGAAAAATTCAAGTTACGAAAAAACTTTACCTTAATTTTTCAACTCTGAATACAAAATATATTCTATTTACGAAAGGAAACTGAAACCTCTGAGACATAAATATAGTACATTACTATACGTAACTACGTAATGTACGTAAATACGTCACATACGTACTGGACATATCATCCCATTGGCTATGAGGGAGCTACCCATGATGCTTTTTGTTGCCCTTTGACCCTCATTCACCACAGAGTGGCTGCTGTGTCTCCATGGTAACACAGACACTTTAACGGTCATTTCTCCACATAGACCAGCGCTGTTAGTATCAACAGTTCGGCCCAACTGTGCAGAAGAGTATATGACCCACAGTCCTGCTCGCCAACGTACGCTCACAGGAAAACAAAGTGGACTACCTGAAGCTGGATTTAAACACCAAACATGATCCACCAGACTGCTGCATCCTCATTCTCACCCAGACCTGGATCAACTCTTCTGTCCCGGACACCCACATTAGCCTGGACCCACTAAAGTCTAAATCTACATTTTCTTTTAACACATATGTCATACAAAATCGGTAATTAAAAAAAATCATTTTTAAAGGGTTTAGGTGGTAGTATTGGGGGCCTTGGAACCAATCAGACCTTTTACATGTACAAAAACATCTCTGGAACAAATTAATTTCATAAGTAGAGGTACCACTGGATAAATAAATAATCACAGTTAAAGTGATAAATATGACAAAATATACACCTTCCATTTTTAGTCTTTTCTTCTTTTTCTTCCCTATGTTTGTTACTGTCACCCTTTTTTGCTCTTCATTTTTCTTTAGCTTAGCCTAGCCGCACTGGCCCCTCCTAGCGTCAGCAAATTTAATATGCTACCGTAGTAGTCTACTTTTGCTCAGTGTAACTTTTAGATAGATTTCCCTGAACTAGCCGACCAAACAGAACTTTCAGATTGGTACCAAACGATGCGGAATAAAGATTTCTACAATTCTCATAATTGGTGTTATGACCGACGACTAATAGTTTTTCAGATCTGTGGAGGTCAAAGGTGACATGTGTCCAAATTAACTTGTGTAACACTGTTTGTGTCAAACATAGACATATCATGCTATAACTTAATCAATACTGGATATATTATCATAATATTACACACACTGACACATATATACATATAACCAAGTGATCAATATTTCAAAAGGTCAAAAGTCAAGATCGCATTCAGCAGAAAGGTCAAAATCATATTATTTGCTCTAATTCAACAATGGGTGAGATAAGTTATTCTCTGAAAAGTAGTTAATTCAATGGTTTAGTTTCTGTAGTGTTTGAAAATGTTGTTGAACCACTGAAAGTTGATTTGAAGAAAATTTAAATTGCAGAAAAACTGCAATTCAATGTGTTTTTTGTGTTAAACTGTTCAGCTCTAACACAGTGGAGTGAATATCAGTGTTAAACTCACAGCACTGAGATGGAACAGAGGCCACTCCCCTTCTGTGAACGTCCTGCAGCGGAAACTAAAAAAATAACACACAGAGAATAACTGTTAAATGGTCTGTACTTAACCAACACATCATCCACCCTGAAGGTCCCCACAACACTTGACATATAGACCTTAAACACATCATCCACCCTGAAGGTCCCCACAACACTTCACATATAGACCTTAAACACATCATCCACCCTGAAGGTCCCCACAACACTTCACATATAGACCTTAAACACATCATCCACCCTGAAGGTCCCCACAACACTTGACATATAGACCTTAAACACATCATCCACCCTGAAGGTCCCCACAACACTTGACATATAGACCTTAAACACATCATCCACCCTGAAGGTCCCCACAACACTTCACATATAGACCTTAAACACATCATCCACCCTGAAGGTCCCCACAACACTTCACATATAGACCTTAAACACATCATCCACCCTGAAGGTCCCCACAACACTTCACATATAGACCTTAAACACATCATCCACCCTGAAGGTCCCCACAACACTTCACATATAGACCTTAACAAGCCTAAACTATGATGCAAAAACTTAAAATTATGAGATAAAAAGTTAAAATGATGCTCATTTTCAGCTGGTAAGCAAAATATTTGGAATCCTCACCCTCAAATTATGGGAAATAGCATGTTTAACGCTTTTTCCTCAAATTTGCCACTAGAGCCTTTTTCTGAAGAATTTTCTGACTTTTTTGTCCAGTCTAGACAATTGTCATTTCAGGGTGTTTATTCTGAATATTGTGTTTATTACCAGCTGAATTGAGTTTTAAACCTTGTAATTTGCATATTAAAATTAGATATTTCATTTATTATTATATTACTGGACACACAGGCCTCTAGTTTAGCAGCGGTGTAAGTCCACCTCTCTTTTCCTCTCACAGGTGTAAGTGGAGACAGGGCGTGGATGGATGTAACAGCTGATCAGATCTGCACCGTTAGCTCCTCTCCTCTCTCTTAAATGTTCATCCAGACGCACGCCACCTCTAGGTCTGTTTCAATTCAATTCAATTTTATTTATAAAGCCCTAAATCACAACAAAGTCGTCTCACAGGGCTTTACAAAAACACAATCAACTACATAGATACATGAACAGTCCCAGGCATCCCCTGTCCTTAGACCCTTCCCCTGTCCTTAGACCCTCCCCCTGTCCTTAGACCCTCCCCCTGTCCTTAGACCCTCCCCCTGTCCTTAGACCCTCCTTCTCAGCAGAAAAAACTTCCAAACCCAGTAGGAAAAAGAAGAAATATTGAGGAGAACCACATTGAAGGACAGATCCACTCCCATGGACGGACAGACTATAGATGAACGTCCACTTATAAATGGGGGGGCTGGTCCAGACAGGCAGGGGTGGTGGTCCGGGGTCACAGGTCGGCACAGGTGAGACACTGCAGATCCTGTCGTCCATGGCTCCCGTGCAGACACTGTCAGGAGAGCCACCACTCCCCCCATGGGGGGGGACACACCAGGTGACTAGTCATGAACAGACTTGGTATGAAAGATATGTTATAAAAATGACACAAACAGGTGTGAGAGAGAGAAAGAGAAGAAAGAACTCAGTGTCTGTACTTCCCCCAGCATTCTAACTCCTAGGGCAGCCTAGACTGAACTGTGACTCATACATCATGTATACATGATATATGAGTCACATAATTTTTAACTAACCTGACCATAGTCTTTCTCAAACAGGAATGTTTTCATCCTAATTTTAAATGTAGAGACTGTTTCTGCGTCTTTAATATTAAAGGGAAGATGATTCCATCAGACAGTAACCATGGTAACTAAAGGCTCTAGCTCCATCAGACAGTAACTATGGTAACTAAAGGCTCTAGCTCCACCAGACAGTAACCATGGTAACTAAAGGCTCTAGCTCCTACTGTACTTTTAGTTCTGTTTGGGTTTAGTTTGTTTTGTTTAAACAGAGTTTTGATTTGACTGAGGAATCTTTATGGTTCTGAAGTTTTGTTGTTTTAGTTATTATTTTTATATTCTATTTTATATAATATATAATATTTCGTCCTGTTCCCACCATCACCCCAAGGGTGGAGGCAGATGACGTTCATAATAATTAAATATATTAAGTTGTGAATACTCACAGTTTCAGTAATAGTACTACTAAAGTCAAATGTATTCAGTTGCTGTAACATGTTGTTCTTTTTAAGTAGCTACTTCAACTAATATTTTTTTATTAAGGGGAACTATTGTGGATACAAGTGAACATAATTGAACAACATATGAGGTACAACTGAATGGAATTAAGTCATTAAATACTGACAATGATATTGTAGCTACTGTTTCTATTTCTATTGTTTCAAATAAGCATGATTAAACAAATTAACCCCAAATCTATACCTAATGAAATTAAACCTGAAAGTAGAACCACCGATCACCCTGTAGGTGATCAGTGGTTCGGTGGTGGATCGGGTATTGTATTGAAATTTTTCTGACACTCTGGAAACCTGTCTGTGAGGTTGTGGTAACGTTTGCGCTCTGTGCACCGACCTGCCAAACTACCACTACACCGGCTGCACCGCACTAAGACATGCCTGGCGCACTGTCGAAAGTCAGGGAATCTGTCCCTGCGCCAAGCTGGATCAGTGGTCACCTCCTACAAATGCACGGCCGCACCCATCTTGGCACACTGGTGTGTCCCACTACCTGCTCTGCACCGAACACTAGCGTTGCGCAGTATCCACCAGCTTGCACAACCTGCGCTGCACCCGGAAACTAGAGCCCACACACAAACACACAAACACAGACACACACACACCTCCTCATGGATCCTCATGGTGTTAATTCGGACCAGTTTACTGCTCCAATATTGAGCCTCATCCTCTGGAATATCTGGAAACAGATAGAGAACCAATGGAACCGACACACAAAAGTAACACAAAAGTAGAAGTGGAACCTTTATAACAAGGAGAAGGTGAAGAAAAGTCAAGTCAATCATCTTAAATAAAAGACTTTTCCTATTAGACCCAAGAACACAACCTTAATGTTTAAACCCCACCCCCCCAAAAAAAGTCTAAATTATGATCAAGTTTAATTTGTCTGATAAAAAGTCAAAGTTATGAGATAAAAAGTTTAAGTTATCATCAATTAAAGTTATCAATTAAAAAAAATCTAAATTATGACAAAAAAGTCTAAATTATCAGATAAAAAGTTTAAATAATCAGATAAAAAGTTTAAATTATTAGTCAATAAACACAACCTGAATTAATCCATATTAGTCTCAATGTGGTTTTTGAAGAAAATTGAAATATTTTTAGTTCTGGAAAACATTAATTATTATTGACCCCAGATAAATCCATCTGGTGAAGAACAGTGAGTCAACAATGCCAGGTTTGTTAGTGGGATAAAAGTGTGTCTTTAAGCTAATCATTAGCATTAGCATAGCACTACAACACAGCATCCCACAAATTAGACTTATTTAATAATTTTGAATTTTTTATCTCATAAACTTGACTTTTTAATCTTATAAATAACACAGCATTAGCATAGCAGTAGCACAGCATTAGCAAACTGTTAGCACAGCATTAGCACAGCGTTAGCAGCTACTGCTTTTACCAAAGGGCAGCTCAAAGCGTGCATCCATCAGAACCTGGTGTGGGGTTGGGTTGGACGTCCCACAGATCTCATCCTCCCTCATTAGAACCTCAGAGTCCAGACACGTCCACTGTCCTGGTCCTTCCTGAAAACATAGGAAGTGCATGAGCAGAAGGATGCTAATGCTAACTGCTAACACTATGAGGAAGTGTATGAGCAGAAGGATGCTAATGCTAACGGCGAACACTATAAAGAAGTGTATGAGCAGAAGGATCCTAACGCTAACTGCTAACACTATGAGAAAGTGAATGAGCAGAAAGATGCTAACTGCTAACACTATGAGGAAGTGCATGATCAGAAGGATGCTAATACTAACTGCTAACACTATGACATTTCCAAAATCACTTTTACCCCATATTTAACATATTTTGTAGATACAAGGTAGCACTGTTAATTTTCTCCAAACATCACAGTGTGTTTTATAAATAAATTAATTCAGAAACTCATTCATTCATTTTCAGTAAATTAGATTAATGACCAAAAATGACCTGACCAGTACCATTAAACTGGACTACATCGCACCCCAGTACCATTATACTGGACAGTAACCATGGTAACTAAAGGCTCTAGCTCCTACTGTACTTTTAGAAACCCTGGGAACTTTAAATAAACCTGCATTCTGAGAACAAAGGGTTCTATTGGGCTGGTACGGAACCAGATCATCTTTAAGATAAGAGGGGCCCATACCATTAACCCCTGACCTCTGACCCTTAACCCTAACCCATACCATTAATGGTTTTATATGTAAGGAGGAGGATTTTAAATTTAATTCTAAACTCAACTGGTAGCCAATGAAGGGTTTGGAGCACAGGGGTGACAATTCAGAGTGTGGGCCCAGGCGCAGAGTCGTAGAGTAAAACACTTCTGTGTGCATCATCAACTTCACTCTGAGCTGTCACAAACCCAGCATGTAGTAAGTAATAGAAAAACTGTGTCTATCCCCTGTGTAGTTAATAATAAACACTGTGTAGTTAATAATAAACACTGTGTAGTTAATAATAAACACTGTGTAGTTAATAATAAACACTGTGTAGTTAATAATAAACACTGTGTAGTTAATAATAAACACTGTGTAGTTAATAATAAACACTGTGTAGTTTGACAGGAAGGGCAAATTGGATATAGGCCTATAATTGGCTAAAATGTCAGGATCTAGGGTAGTTTTTTTCAGAATTGGTTTAATAACAGCATATTTAAATGACTGTGGCACATATCCAGTAATTAATGAAGTGTTAATTATATTTAGGACAGTGTTAATAATTAGGGGCAGAATCTGTTTAAAGAGTTTAGTTGTAATTGGATCTAAGAGGCAGGTGATGATTTGGAAGACATGATAATAGATATGACATCAGTTTGGTCTACAGTGGTGAAATTATTTAGTGTTACAGAGGGATTTATTAAAGCGCCTAGGTTTGAAACCACTGCTTTTTCTGATCTAATGTTTGGGAGAAATGTGTCTATTTTGTCTCTAATAGTTGATATTTTATTGTTAAAGAACTGCAGGAAATTATCAGAATGGAGCGTGGATGGAATAACTGGTTCCACGGAGGTGTGTCTGTTTGTCAGTTTGGCTACAGTACTGAACAGGAATCTAGGATTATTCTTGTTTTCTTCTATTATGGATGAGTAATATCTAGTTTTGGCTGTACGCAAAGATGGATTATACTTTATTAAGATATTTTTACAGGCATTGAGAGAATCTTCTAAGTTGGATCGCCTCCATTGTCTCTAATTTACGTGTTGTTTGTTTAATGGAGCGAGTGTCAGCGTTGTACCATGGGGAGGTTCATCTAACCTTAGTAGTTTTTAACTTAAGGGGGGCAACTATATCTAACGTAGTTTGTAGTGTGAGCATGGTACTATCAACTAACTCATCACTTATACTGGGACTAAATGTGTCCTTTACATAATCACATGACATAGACACAAATAGTGACTGAATTAACTCTTTATACTTTGAGACAGCACGGTCACATAGTATCCTTTTCATTTGTGTTTTAATCACTGAGGTGGAAATATCCTTAAGCATAAACTGAAATGTCATTAAAAACTCATCTGAGAGTATGGGATTATGGGTAAAAACAATGAGGTCAGTAATTTCAACACTAAATATTAAGATACTAGGACATAGAATGGCAGTGAGTTCTCTCTCTCCTCATCTGAGCTCTCTCTCTCTCTCTCTCTCATGTCTGTATTTGCCATTTTGAATACCTATCTTACATACCAAGTCTGTTCATGGCTAGTCAATTCAATTCAATTCAATTTTATTTATAAAGCCCTAAATCACAACAAAGTCAAAGTCATGAACAGACTTGGTATGAAAGATAGGTTATAAAAATGACAGAAACAGGTGTGAGAGACAGAAAGAGAAGAAAGAAGGAACTCAGTGTCTGTACTTCCCCAGCATTCTAACTCCTAGGGCAGCCTAGACTGAACTGTGACTCATACATCATGTATACATGATATATGAGTCACATAATTTTTAACTAACCTGACCATAGGCTTTCTCAAACAGGAATGTTTTGAGTCACCCCGTGACAAGTCACTCTCTGTCTTGGCAGTGTTTGCGTGGGAGCCATGGGCAACAGGGTATGTGGTAACTCATCTGTGGTGACCTGTGACCCCAGACCCCCCCTTTCTTCATTTCTAAATGGATGTTTATCGAGAATCTGTCCGTCCATGGGAGAGAATCTGTGCTTCAGTGTGGTTCTCCTCAAGATTATTCTTTTTCCCACTGGGTTTGAAGTTTTTTCTTGCCGGGAAGGAGGGTCTAAGGACAGGGGATGCTTGGGACTTTTTATCTATCTCTATAGGTGATTGTGTTTCTGTAAGACCCTGTGAGACGACTTTGTTGTGATTTGAGGCTTTATAAAAAAAATTGAGTTGAAACAACTTTTAATTACTGCTAAAACCTGTTAACTACTGCTAACCCCTGTTAACTACTGCTAACACCTGTTAACTACTGCTAATACCTGTTAACTACTGCTGACACCTGTTAACTACTGCTAACACCTGTTAACTACTGCTAACCCCTGTTAACTACTGCTAACACCTGTTAACTACTGCTAATACCTGTTAACTACTGCTGACACCTGTTAACTACTGCTGACACCTGTTAACTATTGCTAACATCTGTTAACTACTGCTAATACCTGTTAACTACTGCTAACACATGCTAACTGCTGGTAACACCTGTTAACTACTGCTAACACATGCTAACTGCTGCTAACACCTCTTAACTATTGCTAACATCTGTTAACTACTGCTAATACCTGTTAACTACTGCTAACACATGCTAACTGCTGCTAACACCTCTTAACTATTGCTAACATCTGTTAACTACTACTAATACCTGTTAACTACTGCTAACACATGCTAACTGCTGCTAACACCTGTTAACTACTGCAAACACATGTTAACTGCAGCTAACACCTGTTAACTACTGCTAACACCTGTTAACTGCTGCTAACACATGTTAACTGCTGCTGACACCTGTTAACTACTGCTAACACATGTTAACTACTGCTAACACATGTTAACTACTGCTAACACCTGTTAACTACTGCTAACACATGTTAACTGCTGCTAACACATGTTAACTACTGCTAACACATGTTAACTGCTGCTGACACCTGTTAACTACTGCTAACACCTGTTAACTACTACTGACACCTGTTAACTGCTGCTAACACATGTTAACTGCTGCTGACACCTGTTAACTACTGCTAACACCTGTTAACTACTGCTAACACCTGTTAACTGCTGCTAACACATGTTAACTGCTGCTGACACCTGTTAACTACTGCTAACACCTGTTAACTACTGCTAACACATGTTAACTGCTGCTAACACATGTTAACTGCTGCTAACACCTGTTAACTACTGCTAACACATGCTAACTGCTGCTAACACCTGTTAACTACTGCAAACACATGTTAACTGCTGCTAACACCTGTTAACTACTGCTAACACCTGTTAACTACTGCTAACACCTGTTAACTACTGCTGACACCTGTTAACTGCTGCTAACACCTGTTAACTACTGCTAACACCTGTTAACTACTGCTAACACCTGTTAACTACTGCTGACACCTGTTAACTGCTGCTAACACATGTTAACTGCTGCTGACACCTGTTAACTACTGCTAACACCTGTTAACTACTGCTAACACCTGTTAACTACTGCTAACACATGTTAACTGCTGCTAACACTTGTTAACTATTGCTAACACCCGTCAACTCCTGCTAACACCTGTTAACTGCTGCTAACACCCATTAACTCCTGCTAACACCTGTTAACTGCTGCTAACCCCTCTTAACTGCTGCTAACACCTGTTAACTACTGCTAACACCCGTTAACTCCTGCTAACACCTGTTAACTGCTGCTAACACATGTTAACTATTGCTAACACCCGTCAACTCCTGCTAACACCTGTTAACTACTGCTAACACCTGTTAACTACTGCTAACACCTGTTAACTGCTGCTAACACATGTTAACTGCTGCTGACACCTGTTAACTACTGCTAACACCTGTTAACTACTGCTAACACATGTTAACTGCTGCTAACACATGTTAACTGCTGCTAACATCTGTTAACTACTGCTAATACCTGTTAACTACTGCTAACACATGCTAACTGCTGCTAACACCTGTTAACTACTGCAAACACATGTTAACTGCTGCTAACACCTGTTAACTACTGCTAACACCTGTTAACTACTGCTAACACCTGTTAACTACTGCTGACACCTGTTAACTGCTGCTAACACCTGTTAACTACTGCTAACACCTGTTAACTACTGCTAACACCTGTTAACTACTGCTGACACCTGTTAACTGCTGCTAACACATGTTAACTGCTGCTGACACCTGTTAACTACTGCTAACACCTGTTAACTACTGCTAACACCTGTTAACTACTGCTAACACATGTTAACTGCTGCTAACACTTGTTAACTATTGCTAACACCCGTCAACTCCTGCTAACACCTGTTAACTGCTGCTAACACATGTTAACTGCTGCTAACACCCATTAACTCCTGCTAACACCTGTTAACTGCTGCTAACCCCTCTTAACTGCTGCTAACACCTGTTAACTACTGCTAACACCCGTTAACTCCTGCTAACACCTGTTAACTGCTGCTAACACATGTTAACTATTGCTAACACCCGTCAACTCCTGCTAACACCTGTTAACTGCTGCTAACACATGTTAACTGCTGCTAACACCTGTTAACTACTGCTAACACATGTTAACTGCTGCTAACCCCTGTTAACTGCTGCTAACACCTGTTAACTACTGCTAACACCCGTTAACTCCTGCTAACACATGTTAACTGCTGCTAACACCTGTTAACTGCTGCTAACCCCTGTTAACTCCTGATAACACCTGTTAACTGCTGCTAACCCCTGTTAACTGCTGCTAACACTTGTTAACTCCTGCTAACACCTGTTAACTGCTGCTAACACATGTTAACTGCTGCTAACACCCATTAACTCCTGCTAACACCTGTTAACTGCTGCTAACCCCTCTTAACTGCTGCTAACACATGTTAACTACTGCTAACACCCGTTAACTCCTGCTAACACATGTTAACTGCTGCTAACACCTGTTAACTACTGCTAACCCCTGTTAACTGCTGCTAACCCCTGTTAACTACTGCTAACACCTGTTAACTATTGCTAACACCCGTTAACTCCTGCTAACACCTGTTAACTATTGCTAACACCCGTTAACTCCTGCTAACACCTGTTAACTGCTGCTAACACCTGTTAACTGCTGCTAACCCCTGTTAACTGCTGCTAACACATGTTAACTACTGCTAACACGTTCGGCATTGGATAAACTGTCAGGTCATTTAAATCCGTTTTGAAAACATTGCTGTTCACTGGAGCTTATACTGACAATTATGAATTGTTTTAAATGTTTTTATGTCCGTAATTTTAATTGTCTTTTAATAATTTCAATTTTCTTTGTATGTTTTTTGTAAAGTACCTTGACTTGTCCTGTACATGAAATTTGATAAACTAATACATTAGCCTTGTCTAATTCGGGTTCTGTTTAGTGACTGATAATTTTGACTTTGACTTTTTGTCCCATGAAGACAAAGGGACAGTTGGACATTGGCTCATACGTGCCCCCCCAGGTGTGTTGGTAAAAGTGTACGTCACCTGGTCGGACTGTGGGATGGAGTCCAGAGGGATCAGAGCGGTTCCAATCATGGTGTCCCAGATCAGACCTTTGTTCCACAGTTCTACCACCAAACCAGACTGCAGATCATTGATCTCACTGTGGGAACAGGACAAAACACATCTACACTGTAAAAAATTAGACCAGAATTAACAGGAAGAAAACATTTTTACCTGTTGTCAACATCTACACTGTAGAACATATAGGTATAGTGGTCCTTCATAGTCAAGGGAGGCGGGGCTAAAATTCCTCTGTATGCAATAGGACGGTACTACAACCAATCAGCGTAATCGTTAGGATGACGTAGTTAGAGCGCCTGAAAGTTGACGCAGGAGTCTGGAAAAAATAAGAATGACTGAACAAAATGGTGGATAATGGAGCTTAATGACTGTTGTCGCTTCTGTAAAAACAATTTAAACGTTAAATGTTCTTCACTTCTATAGTTCTTTTCCACCTTCGTGGTTCAAAGCTCTTTACTTTAGCCTCACATTCACCCATTCACACTCATACAACATTAGGTTTCTTTTTTTCTGTTTTTTGTCTGCATTTGTTATCATTGTTTAACTCCACACAGAGGGAGTCAACATTGTTTGAGATCAATGCATTTTTTAGTCTTACAGCCAAATATTTAAATATTTAGTGCATGTGTGTGACCATCAGCGGTCCTCCCTGAAAGCTGAGCAGACATCCTTTATTAGAACTCTCTATTATAAGCCAGGGAGGGCAGTGCTACACCTCAGTGATGTGTGGGGGAAACAAAGACTGGACAGGACGAACGGGGACAGAAATTAACAGGCGGTGTTATTGCAGTTAAAGATTGTAAGGTGGTGTGTTATTCCAACTATTAACTGTCCATCAATAAAAATAAATAAATCAAAAGAAGAGAAGAAAACTAAAACAGCACAAAAGAAAAAGAGATTCAATAAATAAATAATTAAACAAAACAGTAGTGAGCACCATAGTTGTGGATGACTTGATAGTATAAAATAGAATGCAATAGAATAGAATAGAAGAGGACACTAGTGCAAAAAGAGAATGAGTTTAGGGTAGAGATTGTGGAGAGATTCTCAGCACATTCTGGGGGGTCCCATCATTCACTGAAATGGGGCTCAGTAGTAGCTGGCGAGACCCGATCAAAAATGCAAGTGTGAAAGACCCCGAAGCCCAGAACAGCAATCACAGCAAGGCAGGGCCGAGCCAACAGGGCACCCCCCACCCCGGGCCGTAGGAGCCACAGGGTGCCGACCCCAGAGAGCCACCGGGGCCACCGTGAACAATGCGAACCCGGAGAACAAGAGGGAGCAGCTACAGACACCCCCAGCACACCAAGACCGACCCAGGCAGCCCAGGGCATGAGTAAGTAAGTAAGTAATCTTTATTTGTATAGCACTTTTCACAGACATGGGTCACAAAGTGCTTCACAGAAAACCATTCACACACTCATACACCAGTAGACGGCTGCTGCCAAGACACTGGTGCTGCCTGACCCTACTGGGAGCAACTTAGGGTTCAGTGTCTTGCCCAAGGACATGTGGACAGCCAGAGCCGGGACGCGAACCGCCAACCCTTCGATCATCGGATGACCCGCTCTACCAGCTGAGCCACAGCCGCCCATGAGGACCCACCCGACACCCTAACCCCAAACCCTAGCCAGCACCAAAACCCCCAGAATTCGCAGCGCTAGACCAGCGCCCCAGCAGACGGTAGGTTTTTAAGGTTCTGTCAATCCTACTGGGAGATTAACAAAGGGTTCAGTGTCTTTGTCCAAGTAGACTTGGACATGTGGACAGCCAGAGCTGGGATGCGAACTACCAATCCTTCAGTCATTGGTCTAGCCAAAGGTTACATTGAGTGAAACTGGACTACTACAGTAGAACATTAGATTTACGGATGCTAGGAGGAGCTAGTGTGGCTAGGCTAACAGTTTGGATGAACGTTGAAAAATTTCCATTCTGTTGTTTTGATCCAAACTGTGTTAACGTGGAAGTGATTAGGGCATGTCTTTTTCACCGACACCAAACTATTGTTCGACTTAGAGTCATCACTTATACTGGGACTAAATGTGTCCTTTACATAATCACATGACATAGACTCAAATAGTGACTGAATTAACTCTTTGTACTTTGAGACAACACGGTCACATAGTATCTTTTTCATTTGTGTTTTAATCACTGAGGTGGAAATATCCTCAAACAAAACCTGGAAGGTCATTAAAAAGTGATCTGAGAGTATGGGAGTATTAGGCCTTCGCGGCGGACAACGTCGGCGCAAGGCCTATTGAGTCTGCTGTGATGGCCAGGTGACAAAATATGCCAGGGGCGCGGTCGCCAGGGACGACTCGCACCACTCACCAGGCCCGGACTGGCACACGGGCCACCGGGACGTTTCCCGGTGGCCCGTCTGCTCAGTGGCCTGCCTGGCCTGACAAAAAAGCGTGCCTGTCAACAATGATAACATGCTCGGAGTCAGAGCAGTAGGGATTGGTAGTGTGTGAGGGTGTGTGTTTTATTTTTAAAGAAACTCATTGTGATTGGTTAGTCGCTTTATTCTCCGTCGTGGACCCGCCCCTGCAGCGTTCAGTTAACCCTGACCATAAACACGGTAGACTTATGCAAAAACGAAACAATGAATGACGGCGTGGAGAAAAAAAGGAAAGGTGGACACCAGCTAAAGTTGGATAGAAAAAGAAGGTCGCTCAAGGAGGAGGGGAAGAAATGTCAGAAATTATCTGACTTGTTTGTTAAAGCTAGCAGCAGCCAGAGTGGCACTGCTGCTAGCTCTGTGGCCGCAACACCATCACCCAGTGAGTTTAGAACCATTTTCACAGCAGACACCCCCAGGACACAATATATTCAATTCAATTCAATTCAATTTTATTTATAAAGCCCTAAATCACAACAAAGTCGTCTCAGAGGGCTTTACAAAAACACAATCAACTACAGAAATACATGAAAAGTCCCAGGCATCCCCTGTCCTTAGACCCTCCCCATGTCCTTAGACCCTCCCCCTGTCCTTAGACCCTCCTTCTCGGCAAGAAAAAACTTCCAAACCCAGTGGGAAAAAGAAGAAATGTTGAGGAGAACCACATTGAAGGACAGATCCACTCCCATGGACGGACAGACTATAGATGAACGTCCATTTATAAATGCAGGAAGGGGGGCTGGTCCAGACAGGCAGGGGCGGTGGTCCAGGGTCACAGGTCAGCACAGGCGAGATACTCCAGATCCTGTCGTCCATGGCTCCCGTGCAGACACTGTCAGGAGAGCCACCACTCCCCCCAGGGGGGGACGGGGGGAAAGGGGACACCAGGTGACTTGTCATGAACAGACTTGGTATGAAAGATAGGTTATAAAAATGACAGAAACAGGTGTGAGGGAGAGAAAGAGAAGAAAGAACTCAGTGTCTGTACTTCCCCCAGCATTCTAACTCCTAGGGCAGCCTAGACTGAACTGTGACTCATACATCATGTATACATGATATATGAGTCACATCATTTTTAACTAACCTGACCATAGTCTTTCTCAAACAGGAATGTTTTCAGCCTAATTTTAAATGTAGAGACTGTGTCGGCGTCTTTAATATTAAAGGGAAGATGATTCCATAAGACAGTAACCATGGTAACTAAAGGCTCTAGCTCCTACTGTACTTTTAGAAACCCTAGGAACTTTCAATAAACCTGCATTCTGAGAACGAAGGGTTCTATTGGGTTGGTACGGAACCAGATCATCTTTAAGATAAGAGGGGCCCATACCATTAACCCCTGACCCCTGACCCCTGACCCCTGACCCCTAACCCATACCATTAATGGTTTTATATGTAAGGAGGAGGATTTTAAATGTAATTCTAGACTCAACTGGTAGCCAGTGAAGGGTTTGGAGCACAGGGGTGATAGGGTTAGGGGTCAGGGGTCAGGGTTTGGAGCACAGGGGTGATAGGGTTTGGGGTCAGAGGTCAGGGTTTGGAGCACAGGGGTGATAGGGTCAGGGGTCAGGGTTTGGAGCACAGGGGTGATAGGGTTAGGGGTCAGGGGTCAGGGTTTGGAGCACAGGGGTGATGTGTTCTCTTCTATTTGATCCTGTTAATAATCTTGCTGCTGCATTTTGAAACAGTTGAAGCTTTTTAGGGAATATTTAGGACACGCTACAAGTAAGGAGTTACAATAATCTAATCGTGATGTAACAAATGCATGAATTAATTTTTCTGCAGTCGTTTTAGACAGAATATTCCTAATTTTGGCTAATGTTGCGCAGGTGAAAGAAGGCTGTTCTACATGTTTGGTTAATGTGCCCTGACCTCTGACCCCTGACCCTTTGAATGAAAGATGTGGATCAAATAAAACTCCTAAATGTTTAACTGTGTCACTGGGTGTTCCACTTAAGTTGTCCAGAGTAACTATGTGGTCAGTTAGGGAGTCTGTGGCATTTTTAGGACCAATTATAATGACTTCAGTTTTTTCAGGGTTCAATAAAAGGTAATTGTCACTCATCCAAGTCTTTATGTCTTGGACACATGTACTTAGTTTATCTATTTGTCTGGTCTGATCAGGTTTAATCGATAAATATAGCTGTGTGTCATCTGCATAACAATGAAAATTAATGCCATGATTTCTAATGATGTTACCTAAAGGGAGCATATATATGTATATATATATATATATATATATATATATATATATATATATATATATACCAGTGATGGGTGGGCTGACCCGAAGTGAGCGGGTTCCCGCAGTCTACCGCAGTTACAGGTCATTAAAAAATATTTTCGGGTTGCGGTAGGTCGGGTCGTTTGTCGTTTCAGATGACAGCTAGCTACCGTATTAGCTTCAACAACACACCGGCGCTAAACAGCATTAACTTATGCACAGATAAACAACACACCATTCTAATATCTGAACTGTGTTATTCATGTCACTATGTGACATTTACACACAATAATGAAGCAGGAATATATGAATAAAGAGAAAAAGAAGGCGAGATGGCTATGTTGGCATGGTTACTGAGCAACACAGCGGCTAATTCTGAACACGTTCATAACCGTGGTGCGTTCACAAGCGTGGGATATTTGATAACTTACGGAAAATAAGTTATTCCTGAATAAATATGATTAAACAATCAAGTAAACAAACTGTTTGGGCTCTATTTCCGTCAGGGTGACGTACAACATCGGAAGTATCCTACGGTATGTAGGGAGAGAGAGAGAAAGTCAAGTTAGGAGAATGGCAGCTCTGGAAATATACAAACAAAATAAGTTAAGGTTTGGGACACATTCATTGAGATTTTAAGATGATTTCTTTTCCGTTCAAATGTCTCTTTAGCTGTCACTGTTTGTCCATCCCAATGACATTGCATTTTAACACGGAAATAAATGTAGGTATGTGAGTAAGGTCATGTGATGTTCATAAAGACCAATGATTACATTTTTAAAATGTGAGTCGAGTGCAGGTTGGGTCCGTTCTTTTCAAATACATTAATAGCGGTCCGAGCTGCGGGTGGTTAAGTTAAAAAAGCGGTTGGTTGTGGGTCATTTATACATCGACCCGCGCATCACTGATATTATATGTGTATATATATATATATATATATATATATATATATATATATATATACATATATATAGCATTTTAATATTGAGTCAGGGAGAGAATGATAGAAAAGTAGTGTACTGTGAGCTGTTGTCATGCATTAGTTCAATAGTGCAGTGTTGTGTCACAGCCAGTGTAATAATATTACTTTAATTGCTGTAAGGAAATTACAAAAGGTATTTGGGGGGATAAAAACTTAAATTTTGCCTCAGTGGTGGTGGAAGTGGCCTGGATGCTGTGGGATATTCCCAGCCTGAAATCCTGATCCAGTCCGGCCCTGCCACTCACACACACTCACACATTCACGGTAGCGAGCCGTGTCCGAGCATGTGCACGTCACACGTGCACATACTTGCTCCTGCTCAGAATGAATAGGAGTCGATGGGTCACGCCCACTCAGGGTCACTGATATGAGTGAAAGTGTGTCAAATGTGACCTCCAGGGGCCTTGGGGGAGAGTTCGGGGGGTCAGAAAAACGCTATATTGTTCTTGCTTGATTTCTGAATTTTTCTTTCTTTATTATTATTAGGCCTTCGCCGCGTACCACGTTGGGCACAAGGCCTATTGATACTGCTTGCAGTTTGTTCTGATTCAGCCCTTTGACCTCTAATTTGACCCCCCCGAACATGCATGAAAACTCACCAAATTTTGCACACACATTGGAAGTGTGAAAAATTGCAAGTTTTTATAGGTTTCATAAAAGTCAGTAAAGAAATGTGTCTACGGCGCCCCCTAGAAAAGGTGAAATAGTTTGTAGGCCAGATCACGCCCTAGTGAAGTTAGAACTATGAAAATCGGTACACATGTTTGTAATGTGAAATTGTTATTTCGCACTGTAGCGCCCCCTACAGATTCCCCAAATACATTGTTAGTAAAATGGCTGTAGTTCAGACAAACAAACACGGATTTGGCTGAAATTTCACTCAGACGTCTGTCTGTCAATCGTACACCAGGTTATGAATAGAAATTATGATTTTGCTCTATAGCGCCCCCTACAAAATCGCCCTTACTAAAATAGCTGTAGATCGGGCATACAACCACCGATTTGGCTCAAATTTGAATCGGACATCGTTTGGGGAGGCGGTCGCGATTGCAGTTTTAGTTTATATTTATTATTCTACGTCTCTCTAGAACATTGCGACAGCTCCCGTTCACTTTGAATACATGTTCCCAGCATTCTGCGGGTGGATTTTTTTTTTCGATAACCGCCTGCTGCTCCATTAACGCCCGCTGCCAATGGCAACAAGTTTTGTCATTTCAGATTCACGTTGTAACGGCTATTGTATCCAGTCTTTTAGAGTAGAAATAAGCTGTAATAACCTGTAGAATAAGCAGGATAATGTATTACCCACACATGATTATCAAAAAATATTTCCCTTTGGGGCAGAACAATACCCTGTGCTGTTTGGTCCCGTTGGGAAATGTTTTTCTGATGAGCAATACATTATCCCTTATTAATCAAACACTGGAACTATGTTTTTAAAAAGAATGAAATGAAGTAGTGAATTTCCAGAACATCTAACTCTGCACTGGATAATCGACTGGGTCTTCCTCGTAAGAATACACAGAGGTACATGGCTGGTACATCGTGTGTGTGTGTGTGTGTGTGTGTGTGTGTGTGTGTGTGTGTGTGTGTGTGTGTGTGTGTGTGTGTGTGTGTGGATGCATGTGTTAAATCTGTCCATGTGAGTCATGTTTCCATCACAGTTCATCCATTATAGAGGGAATGGGTTTGTGTTGTAACAAACTGAAGTATTTTTTATAACAATCACACACACAGACACACACACACACACAATCTCTGAACACAACACAAAAGGAAACAGAAGAAAAAAAAGATAATGGGCTAACGTCTGCACTTTTATGGAAATGATGGTTTCAGACAGACAGAAAAATCACTTTATACAACGACAACTGAAGTAAAAAACACTGAAGGAGACGAGGTTTCAGTCTGTAGACCTGTAGATAACTGATATTAATGATAATATACCTGTAGATAACTGATATTAATGATAATATACCTGTAGATAAGTGATATTAATGATAATATACCTGTAGATAAATGATATTAATGATAATATACCTGTAGATAACTGATATTAATGATAATATACCTGTAGATAAATGATATTAATGATAATATACCTGTAGATAAGTGATATTAATGATAATATACCTGTAGATAACTGATATTAATGATAATATACCTGTAGATAAGTGATATTAATGATAATATACCTGTAGATAAATGATATTAATGATAATATACCTGTAGATAAATGATATTAATGATAATATACCTGTAGATAAGTGATATTAATGATAATATACCTGTAGATAAATGATATTAATGATAAATATACCTGTAGATAAATGATATTAATGATAATATACCTGTACATAAGTGATATTAATGATAATATACCTGTAGATAAATGATATTAATGATAATATACCTGTAGATAAATGATATTAATGATAATATACCTGTAGATAAATGATATTAATGATAATATACCTGTAGATAACTGATATTAATGATAATATACCTGTAGATAAATGATATTAATGATAATATACCTGTAGATAAATGATATTAATGATAATATACCTGTAGATAAGTGATATTAATGATAATATACCTGTAGATAAGTGATATTAATGATAATATACCTGTAGATAAGTGATATTAATGATAATATACCTGTAGATAAGTGATATTAATGATAATATACCTGTAGATAAATGATATTAATGATAAATATACCTGTAGATAAATGATATTAATGATAATATACCTGTAGATAAATGATATTAATGATAATATACCTGTAGATAAATGATATTAATGATAATATACCTGTAGATAAATGATATTAATGATAATATACCTGTAGATAAGTGATATTAATGATAATATACCTGTAGATAAGTGATATTAATGATAATATACCTGTAGATAAGTGATATTAATGATAATATACCTGTAGATAAATGATATTAATGATAATATACCTGTAGATAAATGATATTAATGATAATATACCTGTAGATAAATGATATTAATGATAATATACCTGTAGATAAATGATATTAATGATAATATACCTGTAGATAAATGATATTAATGATAATATACCTGTAGATAAATGATATTAATGATAATATACCTGTAGATAAATGATATTAATGATAATATACCTGTAGATAACTGATATTATTATATTTGTTATTAAACAGATAAAATACACATGTCACACTGTAAGGTACTAATTTGGGTGGTAGTACCAGATATAATTTGTTTATATTGTAGTACCTCAGGGTGGTGCTAGAGAGTTACTGACTGACCAAACCTAATATATCTTCAAAACTTTCCAGGTTTATAATGAACTCTTTCTAAACTCATTTGCACATGTGCCTTCACCCCCTGTGTAATTACGTGCATGCCCAGATTCAGGGCCAGTTCTGGTCAATATGGTGCCCGAGGCGAACACCCCTCTTACTTTTGTTTGGAATTAGAAATTAGCATCTGTCAAAATTGAGATAAAAAGTCTAAATTCCCAGTCACTAAACACAACCACATTTAATCCATATATTAGTTTCACTGTAAGAAAATTAAAGTCTTTTCAGTTCACCTTATCGTCCACAAAATACTGGTCTGACTAGGACTAACACTGACCCTGGTCTGACTAGGACTAACACTGACCCTGGTCTGACTAGGACTAACACTGACCCTAGTCTGACTAGGACTAACACTGACCCTGGTCTGACTAGGACTAACACTGACCCTGGTCTGACTAGGACTAACGCTGACCCTGGTCTGACTAGGACTAACACTGACCCTGGTCTGACTAGGACTAACACTGACCCTAGTCTGACTAGGACTAACACTGACCCTGGTCTGACTAGGACTAACACTGACCCTAGTCTGACTAGGACTAACACTGACCCTGGTCTGACTAGGACTAACACTGACCCTGGTCTGACTAGGACTAACACTGACCCTGGTCTGACTAGGACTAACGCTGACCCTGGTCTGACTAGGACTAACACTGACCCTGGTCTGACTAGGACTAACACTGACCCTGGTCTGACTAGGACTAACACTGACCCTGGTCTGACTAGGACTAACACTGACCCTGGTCTGACTAGGACTAACACTGACCCTGGTCTGACTAGGACTAACACTGACCCTGGTCTGACTAGGACTAACACTGACCCTGGTCTGACTAGGACTAACACTGACCCTGGTCTGACTAGGACTAACACTGACCCTGGTCTGACTAGGACTAACACTGACCCTGGTCTGACTAGGACTAACACTGACCCTGGTCTGACTAGGACTAACACTGACCCTGGTCTGACTAGGACTAACACTGACCCTGGTCTGACTAGGACTAACACTGACCCTGGTCTGACTAGGACTAACACTGACCCTGGTCTGACTAGGACTAACACTGACCCTGGTCTGACTAGGACTAACACTGACCCTGGTCTGACTAGGACTAACACTGACCCTGGTCTGACTAGGACTAACACTGACCCTGGTCTGACTAGGACTAACACTGACCCTGGTCTGACTAGGACTAACGCTGACCCTGGTCTGACTAGGACTAACACTGACCCTGGTCTGACTAGGACTAACACTGACCCTGGTCTGACTAGGACTAACACTGACCCTGGTCTGACTAGGACTAACACTGACCCTGGTCTGACTAGGACTAACACTGACCCTGGTCTGACTAGGACTAACACTGACCCTGGTCTGACTAGGACTAACACTGACCCTGGTCTGACTAGGACTAACACTGACCCTGGTCTGACTAGGACTAACACTGACCCTGGTCTGACTAGGACTAACACTGACCCTGGTCTGACTAGGACTAACACTGACCCTGGTCTGACTAGGACTAACACTGACCCTGGTCTGACTAGGACTAACACTGACCCTGGTCTGACTAGGACTAACACTGACCCTGGTCTGACTAGGACTAACACTGACCCTGGTCTGACTAGGACTAACACTGACCCTGGTCTGACTAGGACTAACACTGACCCTGGTCTGACTAGGACTAACACTGACCCTGGTCTGACTAGGACTAACACTGACCCTGGTCTGACTAGGACTAACACTGACCCTGGTCTGACTAGGACTAACACTGACCCTGGTCTGACTAGGACTAACACTGACCCTGGTCTGACTAGGACTAACACTGACCCTGGTCTGACTAGGACTAACACTGACCCTGGTCTGACTAGGACTAACACTGACCCTGGTCTGACTAGGACTAACACTGACCCTGGTCTGACTAGGACTAACACTGACCCTGGTCTGACTAGGACTAACACTGACCCTGGTCTGACTAGGACTAACACTGACCCTGGTCTGACTAGGACTAACACTGACCCTGGTCTGACTAGGACTAACACTGACCCTGGTCTGACTAGGACTAACACTGACCCTGGTCTGACTAGGACTAACACTGACCCTGGTCTGACTAGGACTAACACTGACCCTGGTCTGACTAGGACTAACACTGACCCTGGTCTGACTAGGACTAACACTGACCCTGGTCTGACTAGGACTAACACTGACCCTGGTCTGACTAGGACTAACACTGACCCTGGTCTGACTAGGACTAACACTGACCCTGGTCTGACTAGGACTAACACTGACCCTGGTCTGACTAGGACTAACACTGACCCTGGTCTGACTAGGACTAACACTGACCCTGGTCTGACTAGGACTAACACTGACCCTGGTCTGACTAGGACTAACACTGACCCTGGTCTGACTAGGACTAACACTGACCCTGGTCTGACTAGGACTAACACTGACCCTGGTCTGACTAGGACTAACACTGACCCTGGTCTGACTAGGACTAACACTGACCCTGGTCTGACTAGGACTAACACTGACCCTGGTCTGACTAGGACTAACACTGACCCTGGTCTGACTAGGACTAACACTGACCCTGGTCTGACTAGGACTAACACTGACCCTGGTCTGACTAGGACTAACACTGACCCTGGTCTGACTAGGACTAACACTGACCCTGGTCTGACTAGGACTAACACTGACCCTGGTCTGACTAGGACTAACACTGACCCTGGTCTGACTAGGACTAACACTGACCCTGGTCTGACTAGGACTAACACTGACCCTGGTCTGACTAGGACTAACACTGACCCTGGTCTGACTGTGACTAACACTGACCCTGGTCTGACTAGGACTAACACTGACCCTGGTCTGACTAGGACTAACACTGACCCTGGTCTGACTAGGACTAACACTGACCCTGGTCTGACTAGGACTAACACTGACCCTGGTCTGACTAGGACTAACACTGACCCTGGTCTGAATAGGACTAACACTGACCCTGGTCTGACTAGGACTAACACTGACCCTGGTCTGACTAGGACTAACACTGACCCTGGTCTGACTGTGACTAACACTGACCCTGGTCTGACTAGGACTAACACTGACCCTGGTCTGACTAGGACTAACACTGACCCTGGTCTGACTAGGACTAACACTGACCCTGGTCTGACTAGGACTAACACTGACCCTAGTCTGACTAGGACTAACACTGACCCTAGTCTGACTAGGACTAACACTGACCCTGGTCTGACTAGGACTAACACTGACCCTGGTCTGACTAGGACTAACACTGACCCTGGTCTGACTAGGACTAACACTGACCCTGGTCTGACTAGGACTAACACTGACCCTGGTCTGACTAGGACTAACACTGACCCTGGTCTGACTAGGACTAACACTGACCCTGGTCTGACTAGGACTAACACTGACCCTGGTCTGACTAGGACTAACACTGACCCTGGTCTGACTAGGACTAACACTGACCCTGGTCTGACTAGGACTAACACTGACCCTAGTCTGACTAGGACTAACACTGACCCTGGTCTGACTAGGACTAACACTGACCCTGGTCTGACTAGGACTAACACTGACCCTAGTCTGACTAGGACTAACACTGACCCTGGTCTGACTAGGACTAACACTGACCCTGGTCTGACTAGGACTAACACTGACCCTGGTCTGACTAGGACTAACACTGACCCTGGTCTGACTAGGACTAACACTGACCCTGGTCTGACTAGGACTAACACTGACCCTGGTCTGACTAGGACTAACGCTGACCCTGGTCTGACTAGGACTAACACTGACCCTGGTCTGACTAGGACTAACGCTGACCCTAGTCTGACTAGGACTAACGCTGACCCTAGTCTGACTAGGACTAACACTGACCCTGGTCTGACTAGGACTAACACTGACCCTGGTCTGACTAGGACTAACACTGACCCTGGTCTGACTAGGACTAACACTGACCCTGGTCTGAATAGGACTAACACTGACCCTGGTCTGACTAGGACTAACACTGACCCTGGTCTGACTAGGACTAACACTGACCCTGGTCTGACTAGGACTAACACTGACCCTGGTCTGACTGTGACTAACACTGACCCTGGTCTGACTAGGACTAACACTGACCCTGGTCTGACTAGGACTAACACTGACCCTGGTCTGACTAGGACTAACACTGACCCTGGTCTGACTAGGACTAACACTGACCCTGGTCTGACTAGGACTAACACTGACCCTGGTCTGACTAGGACTAACACTGACCCTAGTCTGACTAGGACTAACACTGACCCTGGTCTGACTAGGACTAACACTGACCCTGGTCTGACTAGGACTAACACTGACCCTAGTCTGACTAGGACTAACACTGACCCTGGTCTGACTAGGACTAACACTGACCCTGGTCTGACTAGGACTAACACTGACCCTGGTCTGAATAGGACTAACACTGACCCTGGTCTGACTAGGACTAACACTGACCCTAGTCTGACTAGGACTAACACTGACCCTGGTCTGACTAGGACTAACACTGACCCTGGTCTGACTAGGACTAACACTGACCCTGGTCTGACTAGGACTAACACTGACCCTGGTCTGACTGTGACTAACACTGACCCTGGTCTGACTAGGACTAACACTGACCCTGGTCTGACTGTGACTAACACTGACCCTGGTCTGACTATGACTAACACTGTCCCTGGTCTGACTAGGACTAACACTGACCCTGGTCTGACTAGGACTAACACTGACCCTGGTCTGACTAGGACTAACACTGACCCTGGTCTGACTAGGACTAACACTGACCCTAGTCTGACTAGGACTAACACTGACCCTGGTCTGACTAGGACTAACACTGACCCTGGTCTGACTAGGACTAACACTGACCCTGGTCTGACTAGGACTAACACTGACCCTGGTCTGACTAGGACTAACACTGACCCTGGTCTGACTAGGACTAACACTGACCCTGGTCTGACTAGGACTAACACTGACCCTGGTCTGACTAGGACTAACACTGACCCTGGTCTGAATAGGACTAACACTGACCCTGGTCTGACTAGGACTAACACTGACCCTGGTCTGACTAGGACTAACACTGACCCTGGTCTGACTAGGACTAACACTGACCCTGGTCTGACTGTGACTAACACTGACCCTGGTCTGACTAGGACTAACACTGACCCTGGTCTGACTAGGACTAACACTGACCCTGGTCTGACTAGGACTAACACTGACCCTGGTCTGACTAGGACTAACACTGACCCTAGTCTGACTAGGACCAACACTGACCCTAGTCTGACTAGGACTAACTCTGACCCTGGTCTGACTAGGACTAACGCTGACCCTGGTCTGACTAGGACTAACGCTGACCCTGGTCTGACTAGGACTAACGCTGACCCTGGTCTGACTAGGACTAACGCTGACCCTGGTCTGACTAGGACTAACGCTGACCCTGGTCTGACTAGGACTAACACTGACCCTGGTCTGACTAGGACTAACACTGACCCTGGTCTGACTAGGACTAACACTGACCCTGGTCTGAATAGGACTAACACTGACCCTGGTCTGAATAGGACTAACACTGACCCTGGTCTGACTAGGACTAACGCTGACTCTGGTCTGACTAGGACTAACGCTGACCCTGGTCTGACTAGGACTAACACTGACCCTGGTCTGACTAGGACTAACACTGACCCTGGTCTGACTAGGACTAACACTGACCCTGGTCTGACTAGGACTAACACTGACCCTGGTCTGAATAGGACTAACACTGACCCTGGTCTGACTAGGACTAACACTGACCCTGGTCTGACTAGGACTAACACTGACCCTAGTCTGACTAGGACTAACACTGACCCTGGTCTGACTAGGACTAACACTGACCCTGGTCTGACTAGGACTAACACTGACCCTAGTCTGACTAGGACTAACACTGACCCTAGTCTGACTAGGACTAACACTGACCCTGGTCTGACTAGGACTAACACTGACCCTGGTCTGACTAGGACTAACACTGACCCTGGTCTGACTAGGACTAACACTGACCCTGGTCTGACTAGGACTAACACTGACCCTGGTCTGACTAGGACTAACGCTGACCCTGGTCTGACTAGGACTAACACTGACCCTGGTCTGACTAGGACTAACGCTGACCCTAGTCTGACTAGGACTAACGCTGACCCTAGTCTGACTAGGACTAACACTGACCCTGGTCTGACTAGGACTAACACTGACCCTGGTCTGACTAGGACTAACACTGACCCTGGTCTGACTAGGACTAACACTGACCCTGGTCTGACTAGGACTAACACTGACCCTGGTCTGACTAGGACTAACACTGACCCTAGTCTGACTAGGACTAACACTGACCCTGGTCTGACTAGGACTAACACTGACCCTGGTCTGACTAGGACTAACACTGACCCTAGTCTGACTAGGACTAACACTGACCCTGGTCTGACTAGGACTAACACTGACCCTGGTCTGACTAGGACTAACACTGACCCTGGTCTGAATAGGACTAACACTGACCCTGGTCTGACTAGGACTAACACTGACCCTAGTCTGACTAGGACTAACACTGACCCTAGTCTGACTAGGACTAACACTGACCCTGGTCTGACTAGGACTAACACTGACCCTGGTCTGACTAGGACTAACACTGACCCTGGTCTGACTAGGACTAACACTGACCCTGGTCTGACTGTGACTAACACTGACCCTGGTCTGACTAGGACTAACACTGACCCTGGTCTGACTGTGACTAACACTGACCCTGGTCTGACTATGACTAACACTGACCCTGGTCTGACTAGGACTAACACTGACCCTGGTCTGAATAGGACTAACACTGACCCTGCCCACATTTGATTTGTTTCTGGAAACAAATCAAATCTGATCCTTTCCATATCCAGACCAGAACTGGAGAAGTCTTCAACTTCAAAAAACAAATCCAGTTGTCGACAACTGAAACAGTTGACATGTCAGTGTGTAGTCGTGTCAGTGTGTAGTCGTGTCAGTGTGTTGTCGTGTCAGTGTGTAGTCGTGTCAGTGTGTAGTCGTGTCAGTGTGTTGTCGTGTCAGTGTGTTGTCGTGTCAGTGTGTTGTCGTGTCAGTGTGTTGTCGTGTCAGTGTGTAGTCGTGTCAGTGTGTAGTCGTGTCAGTGTGTTGTCGTGTCAGTGTGTAGTCGTGTCAGTGTGTAGTCGTGTCAGTGTGTTGTCGTGTCAGTGTGTAGTCGTGTCAGTGTGTTGTCGTGTCAGTGTGTAGTCGTGTCAGTGTGTTGTCGTGTCAGTGTGTAGTCGTGTCAGTGTGTAGTCGTGTCAGTGTGTTGTCGTGTCAGTGTGTTGTCGTGTCAGTGTGTAGTCGTGTCAGTGTGTTGTCGTGTCAGTGTGTTGTCGTGTCAGTGTGTAGTCGTGTCAGTGTGTAGTCGTGTCAGTGTGTAGTCGTGTCAGTGTGTAGTCGTGTCAGTGTGTAGTCGTGTCATTGTGTAGTCGTGTCATTGTGTAGTCGTGTCAGTGTGTAGTCGTGTCATTGTGTAGTCGTGTCAGTGTGTAGTCGTGTCAGTGTGTAGTCGTGTCATTGTGTAGTCGTGTCATTGTGTAGTCGTGTCAGTGTGTAGTCGTGTCAGTGTGTAGTCGTGTCAGTGTGTAGTCGTGTCAGTGTGTAGTCGTGTCAGTGTGTAGTCGTGTCATTGTGTAGTCGTGTCATTGTGTAGTCGTGTCAGTGTGTAGTCGTGTCATTGTGTAGTCGTGTCAGTGTGTAGTCGTGTCAGTGTGTAGTCGTGTCATTGTGTAGTCGTGTCAGTGTGTAGTCGTGTCATTGTGTAGTCGTGTCAGTGTGTAGTCGTGTCAGTGTGTAGTCGTGTCAGTGTGTAGTCGTGTCATTGTGTAGTCGTGTCATTGTGTAGTCGTGTCAGTGTGTAGTCGTGTCATTGTGTAGTCGTGTCAGTGTGTAGTCGTGTCAGTGTGTAGTCGTGTCAGTGTGTAGTCGTGTCAGTGTGTAGTCGTGTCAGTGTGTATTCGTGTCAGTGTGTAGTCGTGTCATTGTGTAGTCGTGTCATTGTGTAGTCGTGTCAGTGTGTAGTCGTGTCATTGTGTAGTCGTGTCAGTGTGTAGCCGTGTCAGTGTGTAGCCGTGTCATTGTGTAGTCGTGTCAGTGTGTAGTCGTGTCAGTGTGTAGTCGTGTCAGTGTGTAGTCGTGTCAGTGTGTAGTCGTGTCAGTGTGTAGTCCTGTCATTGTGTAGTCGTGTCAGTGTGTAGTCGTGTCATTGTGTAGTCGTGTCAGTGTGTAGTCGTGTCAGTGTGTAGTCGTGTCAGTGTGTAGTCGTGTCAGTGTGTAGTCGTGTCAGTGTGTATTCGTGTCAGTGTGTAGTCGTGTCATTGTGTAGTCGTGTCATTGTGTAGTCGTGTCAGTGTGTAGTCGTGTCATTGTGTAGTCGTGTCAGTGTGTAGCCGTGTCAGTGTGTAGCCGTGTCATTGT
The DNA here is from genome assembly GCA_020466265.1 of Siphamia tubifer. Taxonomy (NCBI): domain Eukaryota; kingdom Metazoa; phylum Chordata; class Actinopteri; order Kurtiformes; family Apogonidae; genus Siphamia; species Siphamia tubifer. The sequence goes on from CM035791.1 coordinate 200,854, forward strand.
GTAGTCGTGTCAGTGTGTAGTCGTGTCAGTGTGTAGTCGTGTCAGTGTGTAGTCGTGTCAGTGTGTATTCGTGTCAGTGTGTAGTCGTGTCATTGTGTAGTCGTGTCATTGTGTAGTCGTGTCAGTGTGTAGTCGTGTCATTGTGTAGTCGTGTCAGTGTGTAGCCGTGTCAGTGTGTAGTCGTGTCATTGTGTAGTCGTGTCAGTGTGTAGTCGTGTCATTGTGTAGTCGTGTCAGTGTGTAGTCGTGTCAGTGTGTAGTCGTGTCAGTGTGTTGTCGTGTCAGTGTGTAGTCGTGTCAGTGTGTAGTCGTGTCATTGTGTAGTCGTGTCAGTGTGTAGTCGTGTCAGTGTGTAGTCGTGTCAGTGTGTAGTCGTGTCAGTGTGTAGTCGTGTCAGTGTGTAGTCGTGTCAGTGTGTAGTCGTGTCAGTGTGTAGTCGTGTCATTGTGTAGTCGTGTCAGTGTGTTGTCGTGTCAGTGTGTAGTCGTGTCAGTGTGTAGTCGTGTCATTGTGTAGTCGTGTCAGTGTGTAGTCGTGTCAGTGTGTAGTCGTGTCATTGTGTAGTCGTGTCAGTGTGTAGTCGTGTCAGTGTATATTTAATCTGCTGTTAGTGTGTCCATCCAGGTCACACACACACACACACACACACACACACACACACAGTAATCCCACCCACATCACATGACCCACACACACAAACAGGTCACAGGTGGCGTTCAGGAACACTCTGCTAAAGTCCCTGAATGCAGCAGTGAACACCCAGACGCATCACATTTCAGAAGATATATGAAAATATTTTACAAAATAATTGAAGCACCAATGGGGTTTTCTGGCAAATTCCTCCTAAAATTCATGCCCAAATTAAAACAGTTATTGCTCTGCAACTACCAAGACCAAAGTCATGAAAGTTCATCTGTGTGAAGATAACACCTGACAGTTTGTAAATCAACTGTCAGATATCATATATTTGTTACTCAATAACTGTGCTGTGATCAAATACACAGCAGAAAAAGACCAAAAAATCTGCCTAGATTGAAAAAAATATCATTTTAAACTCAGAGCCTCAAGATGTGCCTTGACATTGAAACTGTCAATTATGAATTTGTTTGTCTGAACATTTACAACAAATACAAATTATTTTAGTAAGGACAACACTATAATTTTGTTTAGCCAAACATAAACAAATGTGGGTTTTTTTAACTTCTAACTTGATACATGTAACAAAATACTGTCAAAGGATTATTAACACCCGGAACCATATCGACAAGTTTTTGACCCGTTGACAAGTTTACTTCCTGGATGTGCTCTTCACTTCCTGTCTGGCTCCTCCGGTTGACTTTACTAGTTAACTCCGATATAAACGCAGTGATTCAGTGAAAAACATTATGGACATCTACCAGAGGAAAAGTGGTTGGGGTCCTTACGTGTGCTGTCGTTGGTTGTAAAACCTCAAGAAATCACCTGAACGAGTGTTTAGATCGAGAGTGTTTTAACCACAAACAGCCAATGTTCATGACCTCTGTTGTTTTCATTTTTACACAAGTCTCTGAATCACAGCCATTGAATTTAAAGTGTTTTTGTGTGTCCCCATCACTGGACAAAAGACCAACTAATGATAACCTGTAGAGTTATTTTTAGGACACACTGTCTTTACAGCCAAAGAGGCTATGACTATTATCTGCACAAAGACACTTCAACTTCCATCTGATGTTAAGTTCATTAACTTTAACTTTAGTTATGAAACTGTTAATACTGTTAATTGTCAACTTGTCATACACTAACGTTAGCACCGATGTTTTGATAAAACAGCTGATTAGCATCTAAGCTAATGTTCATAGACAGTAGAGATGGATGTGTTCGTTTGATTGACAGGTCGCCTACAGTGTGTGTGTGTGTAAGGTTGTCAAACGACCCTTAAAGACGGAATCGTCCCAAATTAAAAACAAACTTACGTCCAGTATTGAACTGAACTTTAAATGAGACGACATTATTATTTTACCATAAATGATTATATTAAAAAAATCAGAGTCTGTGAATCTGATGGGATTTGACATAGTGTCCTGTATCTGTGTGTGTGTGTGAGTGTGTTTGTGTGTGTCTGTGTGTGTGTCTGTGTGTGTGTCTGTGTGTGTGTGTGTGTGTGTGTGTGTGTGTGTGTGTGTGTGTCTGTGTGTGTGTGTGTGTGTGTGTGTGTGTGTCTGTGTGTGTGTCTGTGTGTGTGTGTGAGTGTCTGTGTGTGTGTGTGTGTGTGTGTGTGTGTGTGTGTGTGTCTGTGTGTGTGTCTGTGTGTGTGTGTGTGTGTGTGTGTGTGTGTGTGTGTCTGTGTGTGTGTGTGTGTGTCTGTGTGTGTGTGTGAGTGTGTGTGTGTGTGTCTGTGTGTGTGTGTGAGTGTGTGTGTGTGTGTGTGTATGTGTGTGTGTCTGTGTGTGTGTGTGTGTCTGTGTGTGTGTGTGTGTGTGTGTGTGTGTGTGTGTGTGTTCAGTTCATGCCAGTCCGCCATTTTAAAACAGGCATAACTTCTGAACAGATGGTCCTATCGCAATGATTTAAAGTTTGTTAAACTCGTGAAAGCATATAGAATCAGCTGGTATCACAGAGTGACTTAGTTTTATCGAGAGATTATAGTTATGTCTGATCGAAAGGGAATTACGCCTGGTGCCCGGCCATGGAAACAGGGTGCTACTGGACTTTTATTCACTGTGTCTACATGCTAATCTATGCTAAAGGGACTAATAACAAGTTTCATCATATTCTACAAATGTGTGGACAATAAATCCGAGTGGAATTTTATATCTATGACCGACGTTTGATCCTAAAACACCGAAGGTATGCACCAACTAAATCCTTCTTTTCTAAGTATTTTTCTTATAACTCGGTAAATATTCATCAGATTTTGAAACAGATTACACCAATAGAATCATTGAAGTGTTGGCTTTCTTTATAAAACACAGTATTGCATGTATTCTGAAATATAATGTGATACTAGTACACCGTCGTACTATTTTTTTTACATTCCTATTTACATACTTGGCATTATAACTGTGTAGCCTAAAGTCTGACCTTTCCAATGATATATAACATATGAATATTAAACAACATTTTACACTGGGGTTAGGGTTAGAAGGAGCCAGGTAGCAGGTGAAGTGACATGGGTCCCTGTGATTGGGTACCCTGGGGTGGAAATTGATAAGGAACAAATTGTGAAAAATCATTAAAATTACTTAAAATTAAATATTTGCAACAATATTTGAGAAAAATGAAACAAATAAGAGAAAGAGAGAGAAAGAGAGAGAGAGAGAGAGAGAGAGAGAGAGAGAGAGAGAGAGAGAGAGAGACTTTATTAATCCCTCCGGGAAGGTTCATCTGGGAAATTAATGATCCAGCAGCAGTACAATACTGTATAATAAGAAATAAAACACATAGAAAATAAAAATAGAAATATATACATACATATATGCACAATAAATATAAATACAATAAAACAATTATGTGTATAAGAACATACCCAGACATACACCCACAATATACAATATCCACACAATATAAAGTGTATACTAATGTATAACACTTCCTATGCACACACACACACTCACACACACACACACACACACACACTCACACACACACACACACACACACTCACACACACACACACACACACTCACACACACACACACACACTCACACACACACATACTCACACACACACACACACACACACTCACACACACACACACACACTCACACACACACACACACACACACTCACAAACACACACACACTCACACACACACACACACACACACTCACACACACACACACACACACACTCACACACACACACACTCACACACACACACACACACACACACACTCACACACACACACACACACTCACACACACACACACTCACACACACACACACACACACACTCACACACACACACACACACTCACACACACACACACACACACTCACACACACACACACTCACACACACACACACACACACACACTCACACACACACACACACACTCACACACACACACACACTCACACACACACACACACACACACACTCACACACACACACACACACTCACACACACACACACACACACTCACACACACACACTCACACACACACACACACACACTCACACACACACACACACACACACACACACACACACACACTCACACACACACACTCACACACACACACACACACACACTCACACACACACACACACACACACACTCACACACACACACTCACACACACACACACACTCACACACACACACACACACTCACACACACACACACACACACTCACACACACACACACACTCACACACACACACACTCACACACACACACACACACACTCACACACACACACACACACACTCACACACACACACACACACACACACACTCACACACACACTCACACTCACACACACACTCACACACACTCACACACACTCACACACACACACACACACTCACACACACACTCACACACACACACACACACTCACACACACACACACACACTCACACGCACACACACACACTCTACGTGCTAGTGTAAGAATGTTGCCGTTGCCTACTGTTCCTGACCCCCCAGTTCAGTTTGTCCAGTTCAGTTTGTCCAGTTCAGTTTGTCCGGTTCAGTTTGTCCGGTTCAGATTGTCCAGTTCAGTTTGTCCAGTTCAGTTTGTCCAGTTCAGTTTGTCCAGTTCAGTTTTTCCAGTTCAGTTTGTCCAGTTCAGTTTGTCCAGTTCAGTTTGTCCAGTTCAGTTTGTCCAGTTCAGTTTGTCTAGTTCAGTTTGTCCAGTTCAGTTTGTCCAGTTCAGTTTGTCTAGTTCAGTTTGTCCAGTTCAGTTTGTCCAGTTCAGTTTGTCTAGTTCAGTTTGTCCAGTTCAGTTTTTCCAGTTCAGTTTGTCTAGTTCAGTTTGTCCAGTTCAGTTTGTCCAGTTCAGTTTGTCCAGTTCACTTTGTCCGGTTCACTTTGTCCAGTTCAGTTTGTCCGGTTCAGTTTGTCCAGTTCAGTTTGTCCAGTTCAGTTTGTCCAGTTCAGTTTGTCCGGTTCAGTTTGTCCAGTTCAGTTTGTCCAGTTCAGTTTGTCCAGTTCAGGCTGTTGTCCCGTCACAGCCACATGTATTTGTAGGTGTTTACCACCTCCACCTCCTCTCCCTTAATGTGACCTGGCTCTGGACTTGGTCTGGACCTCCTGAAGTCTATGACCTGCTCCTTGGTGTTGGAGGTGTTGAGCTGCAGGTGGTTGTCATGGCAACATAGTTCCTCAGCAGACTCCTGTACTCCTCCTTCTGGTCACCCCTGTTACACCCCACCGTGGCTGTGTCCTCTGCAGACTGTGACACAGCTCAGAGTTGGAGCAAAAGTCTGAAGTTTACAGAGTGAAAAGAAGAGGAGAAAGTACAGTTCCCTGAGGGACTCCTGTGTTACTGACCACAGTGTCTGATGTCATGTCCCTCATCCTGACATACTGTAGTCTGTCTGTGTGGTAGCTGGAGATCCAAGAAAAGAGGCAGGGGTCCACTTGCGTCCTGGTCAGTTTGTCCTGCAGCACATGGGGCTGGATTCTGTTAAAGACACTTGAGAAGTCCAGAAACATAGTCCACTTCCTGTCCAGGTGTGAGTGGGCTTGGTGGAGGCAGAACAGGATACCATCCTCCACACCCACATCAACCTGGTAGGGGAACCGTAGGGAGTCCTGGGCATGCAGTACTTGGGGCCTGAGGAAGTTGAGGAAGAACTATTCCAGAGTCTTCATCAGGTGTGAAGTGAGTGCCACTGGTCGGAAGTTGTTCAGCCCACTGGGCTGGTTCTTTTTCGGAACTGGTAAATGTTCTTCACTTCTATAGTTCTGTTCCACCTTCATGGTTCGAAGCTCTTTACATTAGCCTCACATTCACCCATTCACACACACTCATACACCAGTAGGTTCTAAGGTCAAAGGTCAGTCCTACTGGGAGACTAAGGGTTCAAGTGTCTTTTGTCCAAGGACATTTGGACATGTGGACAGACAGAGCCAGGATGCGAAACGTGAACCGCCAACCTCTTGGTCATTGGGCGACCCATTCTACCAACTGACGCACAGCACTGTGCAGGACGTCTTCCAACGGGTAGGCACTGTCCCCAGTGTTAAACTGAGGTTGAAGACTTGACTGTAGAGGCTGTCCCACATCTGTGGAACAGGTCTTCAGCAGGCCAGGACACATTATCTGGACCTGCTGTCTTCCTGGGACGTAGTTTCCTCAGTTGTCCCCTGACTTGGTCGGCTGTGATGATGGTGGGTGGGAGATGGTGTGGGGGAGGAAGAGAGGAAGTCGTGGTACATGTGGGGGAGTTGTGGGCTGGCCAAACCGGTTAAAAAGTTCATCAGTTTGTTTAAACCAAATGAAATTAAATTCATTAAAAATTAACCAAAAGAGATAAAATTTATTTTACAAAATGAACTAAATGAGACAAAATTCATTTAATTTTTTTTTTACCAAATTAGACTGAATTAATTTAAAAATGAACCAAACCAGATCAAATTCATAAAAAAATGAATTGAATGAGACAAAATTTATTTTAAAAATGAACCAAAGGAGATAAAATTTATTTTAAAAATGAACCAAATGAGACAAAATTGATTAAATATGAGACTAAATTAATTTTAAAAAATTAACCAAATGAGACTAAATCCATTTAAAAAATGGACCAAATTACGCTAAATTAATTTTAAGATAATTTAAGCCAAAATGATGAGATCCCTGTCCTTAGACCCTAGGACATGTCCCACACTGGAGACAACGCCCCTGTCCTCCTGTATGTCCACTGAATAACACCCTGGTGACCAGCTTTGACAGTTTGGACTCTATAGTCCTCAGGAGGACTGGAACCAGGATGTCACTAACCAGACCCTAAGGCCGGGGGGTCAAACTGCAGTCCTGGGGGGGTCAGTGTCCTGCATGTTTTAGATATTATCCTCTTCCATCACTTCTGGAAACCATTCCATCATTATCAGTCTACTGCAGATGATGATGATGATGATGATGAAGAGCTGATTATTAACTGAATGGATGGTTTAGTTTAAATATTCAGACAAATTTAACTGTTTTCCTTTATTTTTTACAGTGTTTTACTGAGTTATGTTCATGGAACAGGTGTCAAAAGGAAAGTGATTTAGAAAAAGGCGAAATTAAAACTGCTGGGAGCACATTTCAATGCTAGTTCTCTTTTTTTCTTCGTACATTTTATTCATATTATTGAGTTTGTTTTTGTTCATTTTGTTTGTTTTTCTACTTTTTAAAGATTTAATTTTTTTTCTTTAATTTTGTTCTATTTTGGTGTTAGTTTGTTCATGTTACTAATTATTTTGTCAGTTTATTATTTATTTTTGTTCATTTTATTAATGATTTTGGCCGTTTTTATTCATTTTGTTGCTTATTTTAATACTTTTTGTTTTTACTGTGGAACTGCTAAAGTCTCAGTAGTTAAAGGGTCAAACTGAATTGTATGTAAGGGGAGTTTGACACCTGTGGTGTAAAGGACCAAACTCAACAGCCCCCAGTATCTGTAATGCACTGGTGTGGAACACCCAACCAGCACTATCCTGACCTTTAACCCCCAGCTAGCAGGATGGAGAAGATCCAGAGGTGCACCCTGCACCTGCTAGCTGGGTGTAGTGGCCCAAGACCTGAGGGTCTGTAATGTGACCCTGGTACAAGCCCAACATCTGGACCATGGACAGACCTGGTATCCATGGTTGGTTCTACGCACTGTGAAGCACAAGAGGACTGAGAGGAGTTAAGTGTTTAAATGACAGAGTTTGAAGGTTTTTACTCACAACATAAAGTCTTGTTCCCAACATGGCTGATCTCCACGGACGGTGATGGTGGTGCTCTTCACATTCTGCACCTTTAGAGTCACGTAGGCATTAAATTTATCTGGAAAAACACAACAAACAGCCAGAAAATCACACATTTACTCCAAAAAATTAAATCACATCAACAGAGTCCACACTAGAGTCCTACAGGTAAAAAAAAAACAAACCTTAAACCTGTGTCAAAACCCCTCATTGAAAGGTGATTTTTTATTCTTTATTAGGTTTTCAATGCATACAAAACCATAGGCGTCATTTTCACCAGGGACATGTCCCCACCACTTTATATGATGATGATGAACAATTTTGCCCCCCCCCCCCCACACACACTTTTAAAATGTTTATCAATTCATTACTTCTCGGAAAAAAATGGTAGGTAGGAAAAACGTGTGATTGACGCATTGTCCAGCCTACTAATAATGAAGTGATGATTATATGGGGACATCTAGTGTTGAATGTGCAGGTTGCAAACATTCAAAATGTGAAAATGCAAACATGTTTAATTTGTCACAACGCCACTGCCACTGTACAAAAATGGCAGACAGTGTACACACAAGGCGTACAGAAGAACGGTGCACTTGGGGGATTAGCAAAGGCTAATGCAAGAATGATATGTTAGCTTGAATAATAGAATGCACTATGTGGAGCGTCCGAAATCATTGATACTGTACAAAAATTCTTCCAGTTAACTAAATACAGTAGGAAACGGAAATCGAGGAGATGAAATAATTTTTAGTCAAAGTATGAACTGTAGCCTGACCGGCATGTAGCTAACAGTTACTGCTAACTAACCGTTAACGTTAGCACCATTATGTACAGGGTAACTACAGTCTGCTACAAATGAATACAAAACATGATGGTCCATTTATCGTAAGTCTTATTCATAGGATTACATTTACAGCGCTGAAAAAGGATCTGATATTGGTTCCAGTTTTTCTTTTAAACATGTTGCAGGACAGTTAAGTAGCTTACTGCTAGGTTAAACCACACATTTTTAAAAAATTAATATTAATTATGTGTCGTTGCAAGGGGGTGGGGAGGAACCTCTGACATGGTAATGATGTCTAGTTATGAAGATTGGAGTTAAAATAATGTTGGAGTCAGAAATATTTTAGATTTTTATTTAGAAAATAGCTTTCCGCTGCCTGCTAAGCTAGCTTATAACACATAACTATGACTGGATATGGATAAAGACCTCATAGCTTGAATCTACGTGGAGGGACATAAGGGAAGACATATGGTTTACTTGAACTTTGCTGCTGGTTACTTGCTTGTCATTTGCACATGACGATCTGGCTTTGGCTAGCCATTGGTTTTGGGTTAGGGTTAGAGCTACAATTATGATCTGGTTTCTGCCTGGAATTTCCCATTGATATTTAGGCTATTATCTAGGATCTTTCATTACACATTACTATATTATGACAATATGGATATAGTGGTGGTCTTCTCTGCTTGGGACAAGTAAAAGACTGCTTTGCCCTCCTAAAAACTATTTTGTAAGATAGGCTTGAATCTGCTCCACTTCCACCCACAATGCACTTGGTCAGTGTGTTAAGGATGGTGTGTAGCCTACGATGAGTTACAGTGTAACGATGTGTGAAGCTCGCTAGACTTCCAAATTAAGATTTGGCAGATGCAATTCCCGGTGTATTTTCCTTAGAAATGATCTTCTAGATGCTGTTGCCATTGGATTTAATGGAAATGTGAGATGGATCATATCAATTATAAATAGTGTTCCTCAAAAGGTTGATGCTCAGACAGTCAGAGCCTTTCGTTTCGTTTCATTCCATGGTCAGGCAATGCGATTTCGCTCAGGTAGGCCTAATCTAAACTGTGTTGATGTCGGGAGGCCTGTTTGTTCTTCGAGGCACGATGCTGATTTGAAATACCTGTGTTAGGTTATCCCAAGGCTTTCCACCGCAGTTTGGAAAACAAGACAAAACACATGTTTGGCTTCCAACTTTTATTAATTGAAAATAGCCTTAATGTTATGATTTTTAATACTTGTCAATACTTACACTGCAGTTCAGTGCAGTGCATAAAACATATTGGTTTATTGTGGACCAGTTCAGGTTCTAGTTCCATTGCTGGCCCCAAAGGACTTCCTGTTTAACCAAAGATTCTTAAATATTTGTTTTATCATTGTTTTTTGTTTACATGGTGAATGGGTCCATAGGCTACATAATAGAACAACTTGTCGCCGGAATTCTAGCCTCCACCTCGCTATTATTTCCGTCGAACAGGTCACCTCGTTGACTGTTATCCCTTATGTCATACATATACATACATAGTCGTACCCAGCACTTTTCAGACCATACTCAAGTTTATGTTTATTGTCCCTAGAGCTTAAAAAATCAAACTGACGCCCCTGTACGTAACATGTCAAACACGACACGAATGGAATAAATAAAGTAATAAACAGAAAAAACATTTGATAAAAAACAAATGTTAAATGTTCTTCACTTCTATAGTTGTTCCACCTTCATGGTTCAAAGCTCTTTACATTAGCCTCACATTCACCCATTCACACACACTCATACACCAGTAGGTTCTAAGGTCAAAGGTCAGTCCTACTGGGACACTAAGGGTTCAGTGTCTTTGTCCAAGGACACTTGGACATGTGGACAGACAGAGCTGGGATGCGAACCCGGCATTGAATGACCTGTTCTACCAACTGAGCCACAGCCTCCCTCAAAGGTCAAAATTATGAGATAAAAAGTCAAAATAATGTGATAAAAAGACAAAATCACATCAAAATCACACAATAAAAAGAAACGCACACGATAAAAAGACAAAACAATTCAGTCAGAGACAGCAGACCTCCACCAAAGTTTGATATGACGTCAAAACATGACGTGATGGAGCCATAGGTGTTGACCCATCTGATGTCTGAAGGTTTGGGTTAGGGGTCAAAGGTTACGGTTATGGGTGTTGACCCATCTGATGTCTGAAGGTTTGGGTTAGGGGTCAAAGGTTACGGTTATGGGTGTTGACCCATCTGATGTCTGAAGGTTTGGGTTAGGGGTCAAAGGTTACGGTTATGGGTGTTGACCCATCTGATGTCTGAAGGTTTGGGTTAGGGGTCAAAGGTTACGGTTATGGGTGTTGACCCATCTGATGTCTGAAGGTTTGGGTTAGGGGTCAAAGGTTACAGTTATGGGTGTTGACCCATCTGATGTCTGAAGGTTTGGGTTAGGGGTCAAAGGTTAAAGTTATGGGTGTTGACCCATCTGATGTCTGAAGGTTTGGGTTAGGGGTCAAAGGTTACGGTTATGGGTGTTGACCCATCTGATTTCTGAAGGTTTGGGTTAGGGGTCAAAGGTTACGGTTATGGGTGTTGACCCATCTGATGTCTGAAGGTTTGGGTTAGGGGTCAAAGGTTACGGTTATGGGTGTTGACCCATCTGATGTCTGAAGGTTTGGGTTAGGGGTCAAAGGTTACGGTTATGGGTGTTGACCCATCTGATGTCTGAAGGTTTGGGTTAGGGGTCAAAGGTTATAGTTATGGGTGTTGACCCATCTGATGTCTGAAGGTTTGGGTTAGGGGTCAAAGGTTATAGTTATGGGTGTTGACCCATCTGATGTCTGAAGGTTTGGGTTAGGGGTCAAAGGTTAGGGTTATGGGTGTTGACCCATCTGATGTCTGAAGGTTTGGGTTAGGGGTCAAAGGTTACGGTTATGGGTGTTGACCCATCTGATGTCTGAAGGTTTGGGTTAGGGGTCAAAGGTTACGGTTATGGGTGTTGACCCATCTGATGTCTGAAGGTTTGGGTTAGGGGTCAAAGGTTACGGTTATGGGTGTTGACCCATCTGATGTCTGAAGGTTTGGGTTAGGGGTCAAAGGTTACGGTTATGGGTGTTGACCCATCTGATGTCTGAAGGTTTGGGTTAGGGGTCAAAGGTTACGGTTATGGGTGTTGACCCATCTGATGTCTGAAGGTTTGGGTTAGGGGTCAAAGGTTACGGTTATGGGTGTTGACCCATCTGATGTCTGAAGGTTTGGGTTAGGGGTCAAAGGTTACGGTTATGGGTGTTGACCCATCTGATGTCTGAAGGTTTGGGTTAGGGGTCAAAGGTTACGGTTATGGGTGTTGACCCATCTGATGTCTGAAGGTTTGGGTTAGGGGTCAAAGGTTACGGTTATGGGTGTTGACCCATCTGATGTCTGAAGGTTTGGGTTAGGGGTCAAAGGTTACGGTTATGGGTGTTGACCCATCTGATGTCTGAAGGTTTGGGTTAGGGGTCAAAGGTTATAGTTATGGGTGTTGACGCATCTGATGTCTGAAGGTTTGGGTTAGGGGTCAAAGGTCATGGTTATGGGTGTTAGGGTTAGGGAAGTGTGATAAAAAGAGAAAATCACATGATAATGAGGGACATGACATCAGACACTGTGGTCAGTAACACAGGAGTCCCTCAGGGAACTGTACTTTCTCCTCTTCTTTTCACTCTGTAAACTTCAGACTTTTGCTCCAACTCTGAGCTGTGTCACAGTCTGCAGAGGACACAGCCACGGTGGGGTGTAACAGGGGTGACCAGAAGGAGGAGTACAGGAGTCTGCTGAGGAACTATGTTGCCATGACAACCACCTGCAGCTCAACACCTCCAACACCAAGGAGCAGGTCATAGACTTCAGGAGGTCCAGACCAAGTCCAGAGCCAGGTCACATTAAGGGAGAGGAGGTGGAGGTGGTAAACACCTACAAATACATGTGGCTGTGACGGGACAACAGCCTGAACTGGACAAACTGAACTGGACAAACTGAACTGGACAAACTGAACTGGACAAACTGAACTGGACAAACTGAACTGGACAAACTGAACTAGACAAACTGAACTGGACAAACTGAACTGGACAAACTGAACTGGACAAACTGAACTGGAAAAACTGAACTGGAAAAACTGAACTGGAAAAACTGAACTGGACAAAATGAACTGGACAAACTGAACTGGACAAACTGAACTGGACAAACTGAACTGGACAAACTGAACCGGACAAACTGAACTGGACAAACTGAACCGGACAAACTGAACTGGACAAACTGAACCGGACAAACTGAACTGGACGAAGTGAACCGGACAAACTGAACTGGACAAACTGAACTGGACAAACTGAACTAGACAAACTGAACTGGAAAAACTGAACTGGACAAACTGAACTGGACAAACTGAACTGGACAAACTGAACTAGACAAACTGAACTGGACAAACTGAACTGGACAAACTGAACTGGACAAACTGAACTGGACAAACTGAACCGGACAAACTGAACTGGACAAACTGAACTGGACAAACTGAACTGGACAAACTGAACCGGACAAACTGAACTGGACAAAGTGAACCGGACAAAGTGAACTGGACAAACTGAACTGGACAAACTGAACTGGAAAAACTGAACTGGAAAAACTGAACTGGAAAAACTGAACTGGAAAAACTGAACTGGACAAACTGAACTGGAAAAACTGAACTGGACAAAATGAACTGGACAAACTGAACTGGACAAACTGAACTGGACAAACTGAACTGGACAAACTGAACTGGACAAACTGAACTGGACAAACTGAACTGGACAAACTGAACTGGACAAACTGAACTGGACAAACTGAACTGGACAAACTGAACTAAACAAACTGAACTGGACAAACTGAACTGGACAAACTGAACTAGACAAACTGAACTGGAAAAACTGAACTGGAAAAACTGAACTGGAAAAACTGAACTGGACAAACTGAACTGGAAAAACTGAACTGGACAAAATGAACTGGACAAACTGAACTGGACAAACTGAACTGGACAAACTGAACTGGACAAACTGAACTGGACAAACTGAACTAAACAAACTGAACTGGACAAACTGAACTGGACAAACTGAACTGGACAAACTGAACTGGACAAACTGAACTGGACAAACTGAACTGGATAACAAACACGGAGCAGGTTTATAAAAAGGCCCAAAGCAGACTTTACTTCCTGAGGAGGCTGCACTCTTTTAACATCTGCAGGAGTTTCTACAGATGTTCTACCGGTCTGTGGTGGCCACTGTCCTTTTTTACACCATGGTGGGCTGGGGGAGTAGCATATCAAAGAGGGACTCATCAAGACTTAAGAAGGTGATCAGGAGGGCCGGCTCTTTGGTGGGCATGAAACTGGACACCCAAGTGAACACTGACCAAACTGCTGCCAGACACCCTGTTACGACCACCTTCATGGTTCAAAGCTCTTTACATTAACCTCACATTCACCCATTCACACACACTCATACACCAGTAGGTTCTGTCAGTCCTACTGGGACACTAACAAAGGGTTCAGTGTCTTTGTCCAAGAACACATGGCAACACATGGCCGGGACACGTATCACCAACCTTTTGGTCACCAGATGACCTGCTCTACCAGCTGGACCACACCTGCCCTGAACCATAGACGTGTGTTCAGTAACAGGCTGCTTCTCCACAAAGTACAAAGCAATAGACTCCAAAACTCCTTTGACCCTCATGCCATCAAACTGTTCATCTATCTATCTATCTATCTATCTATCTATCTATCTATCTATCTATCTATCTATCTATCTATCTATCTATCTATCTATCTATCTATCTATGAAAAGACAAAATCATACGATAAATAGTCAAAATAATTCGATAAACACATTACACAAGTTAATTTTGACACATGTGACCTTTGACCTCCAGAGATCTCATAAACTATTGTAGAAATTTTCATTCCGCATCATTTGGCTTTTGACATTTTAGTTAACTGTACAACAGCAGACTCCCTGAAAGGGGACATTTTCATTTCTAACAGTAGCTGTTTCCATTACATTTTTTCGCAAAATAATATCGATATTCCTAAAATTTCAACAAAGTACATTTGCACTTTGAACGTGTTTCCATTGACGGTTGTTCTAGGCAGGACCGTCGTAACTTTTGTGAAATATCATCCCAAGAGATTTCACTGCTGTCACCTTTGGAGCTTCAGTTTGACCATCACCCTGATAGTGTTAGAGTGAATGAATCGGCTAATTCACTTGTCAGTAAAAGTCCCTGCCGAACTCTTTAAAGGCACCAACATGTCAAACAAACCAGCTGGTTAAGGTTATAAGGGTCTGTACATGTGGTCCCCACATTGTCAGGTCAAAATATTAAGTGTAAATATGCTCAGCACAAATGTATGTAATGTTTTTTACACAGTGCTGCACTTGACACTTTACAGAAGAGAGAATAGTTTATCTGTTAAAAAATACAAGTTAAATATTCAAAAACTAACAGTAAACCTTGACTGTGTCTAGTGTAAGAATCACTCTGATCATCACTCCAACAGTGTGATCAGGTCTGCCTTAGTTCTTGCATCCCAGCAGCCAATGGTTGTTATGGTTACAGTGACTGCGGCGGCCATTTTCACTCCAAGAGAAGAGATCATGTGACCATGGACGTCACATCCTGTGACATATAATTGCAGAAAAAGTGTTTCCATTGCACTTTTGTGATAAATTAGAATATGTGAAAAACCACCTCATGAAAGCGTGAAAACATTTTAGTGATATTTGAGTGTTCTTTTCCAAATTCAGGTGTTTCCATTACCAGATTTTATAGCCATATTTACATTTTGCGAATTTCCAAGGGTAATGGAAACACAGCTAATGAGTCTGAGTATAAAGACAGTGAAGGACTTTAAAACTTCCTTTAAATCTTTAGAATAACACATCATTTGTGTACTTATTCATGGGACAGGTATATAATCCTTTATTTTAACTGACACAAAGGTTAATAAAATAATCTAAAACTGGAATGTTCTTCAGGCTGTAAGACATCGCTTTGGGTTTTGGTTTAAAGCAGGAAAAGCTGGAAATAAAAAATAAGAATCCTGAAGTGAAACATGACAGGAGTAGAAGTCAGAGTTCACTACATTAATTAGAATGAAACATCAGGGGAGTCTGGAACAAACGGCAGAATAATCCACCTGACCATATATGGGCGTCTGCACAGGTGGTAAAAGTACACACATTCTGTACTCAACAGGAAGTACAGATAGATACTGGTGTGGAAAAAGTCTAAATTATGAGATAAAAAGTAAAAAAGTAAAACCACATGCTTTTGTCTTCAGGCTGTTTAGAAACAAATGTTAAATGTTCTTCACTTCTATAGTTGTTCCATCTTCATGGTTCAAAGCTCTTTACATTAGCCTCACATTCACCCATTCACACACATTCATACACCAGTAGGTTCTGTCAATCCTACTGGGAGACTAAGGGTTCAGTGTCTTTGCCCAAGGACACTTCAACAGCCAGAGCTGGGATGCGAACTGCCAACCTCTCAGTCATTGGACTTTGGAAAAAAGAAAGAAACAATCCTAACTGTAATGATCTAAACAATACTGTAAGTGACAGGATGAAGCCGGTCTAATGAGCAGATCTTACCTGGAGGACCATGGAGTTTGGCTTTTTTCACTGAAAAATAAAAGAGAGAAAACACAACAGTTAGACACAACTGGAGGAGAACAAACATAAACAAAGTCCATCCACTCACATACGTGTTAATAATCCAGAAAATTAACCAAAAAATCAATAAAGTGCACACAATTTACCAAAAATATTCAGCAAAATGAAGTAAAATGAACAAAATATTCAGTAAAGTGAACTGGTATGACCAAAATAATCCAGAAAATTAACACAAAAAAATCAATAATGTGAACAACAATGACAAAAAATTCAGTAAAATTAACAAAAATAGTTGCAATGTCCCTGTGTT
>CM035791.1:230000-245000 GCA_020466265.1 Siphamia tubifer
TTAGGGGTCAGAGGTTAATGGAATGGGCCCTTCTTACCTTAAAAGATCATCTGGTGTCTGGACCAGCCCCCCCCTCCTTCATTTATAAATGGATGTTCATCTATAGTCTGTCCGTCCATGGGAGTGGATCTGTCCTTCAATGTGGTTCTCCTCAAGATTTATAGGACAGGGGAGGGTCTAAGGACAGGGGAGGGTCTAAGGACAGGGGAGGGTCTAAGGACAGGGGAGGGTCTAAGGACAGGGGAGGGTAAATGCTAAATGTTCTGCACTTATATAGTTCTTTTCCACCTTCATGGTTCAAAGTTCTTTACATTAGCCTCACATTCACCCATTCACACACACACCAGTAGGTTTATAAGGTCAAAGGTCAGTCCTACTGGGGGCCTAAGCCAGGGTTCAGTGTCTTGCCCAAGGACACTTCGACATGTGGACAGCCAGAGCTGGGACGCAAACCGCCAACCTCTCGTTCATTGGGCGACCCACTCTACCAACTGAGCCAGGACAGGGGGAGGGTCTAAGGACAGGGGGAGGGTCTAAGGACAGGGGGAGGGTCTAAGGACAGGGGAGGTTCTAAGGACAGGGGAGGGTCTAAGGACAGGGGAGGGTCTAAGGACAGGGGGAGGGTCTAAGGACAGGGGGAGGGTCTAAGGACAGGGGAGGTTCTAAGGACAGGGGAGGGTCTAAGGACAGGGGGAGGGTCTAAGGACAGGGGAGGTTCTAAG
Organism: Siphamia tubifer; assembly: GCA_020466265.1. Lineage (NCBI taxonomy): Eukaryota > Metazoa > Chordata > Actinopteri > Kurtiformes > Apogonidae > Siphamia > Siphamia tubifer. The sequence continues at coordinate 230,723 of CM035791.1, forward strand.
GACAGGGGATTGTTCATATATCTGTTGTGTTTCTGTAAAACCCCATGAGACGACTTTGTTGTGATTTGGGGCTTTATAAATAAAATTGAAAATTGAATAGTGGTGTTGTTGGTGGTAAAAGTACTCACATTCTGTACTACAGTAGAAGTACAATTACTGGTGTGAACAAAAAATCAAGGGAAAGGGTGTAAAGAGAAAACAAGAAAAAGTGAAGGAAAAAAACAGAGAGCAAAGAAGGAAACAGGAAAAAGAGAAAAGGAAAGGAAAGAGGCGGAAAAAACAGACATAGAAAAAGGTGAAATAAAAACTCAGGGAAAAAAAGAAGAGAAAAGAAGGAAAATTAAGGAACAAAATTAAAGGAAAAGGTGTAAAAAAAAAGGGAAAAAAGAAGAGAAAAGTAAAGGAAAAACAAAGAGGAAAAAAGGAAAAAGATAAAAAAAAAAAACTGATAAAACTATCAGGTTCATATTTATTACTTTAACTGTTATGGTTTATATTTAATAATTGTAATTAAAGGACGGCATTGGTGGTGCAGTGGTTAGCATTAGCATCAACACTGGTAATGCAGTGGTTAGCATTAGCATCAACACTGGTAATGCAGTGGTTAGCATTAGCATCAACACTGGTAATGCAGTGGTTAGCATTAGCATTAACACTGGCGGTGCAGTGGTTAGCATTAGCATTAACACTGGCGGTGCAGTGGTTAGCATTAGCATCAACACTGCCGGTGCAGTGGTTAGCATTAGCATCAACACTGGTAATGCAGTGGTTAGCATTAGCATCAACACTGGTAATGCAGTGGTTAGCATTAGCATTTACACTGGTGGTTTAGTGGTTAGCATTAGCATTAACACTGGTGGTGCAGTGGTTAGCATTAGCATTTAAACTGATGGTGCAGTGGTTAGCATTAGCATTAAAACTGGCGGTGCAGTGGTTAGCATTAGCATTAACACTGGTGGTGCAGTGGTTATCATTAGCATTAACACTGGCGGTGCAGTGGTTAGCATTAGCATTAAGACTGGCGGTGCAGTGGTTAGCATTAGCATTAACACTGGCGGTGCAGTGGTTAGCATTAGCATCAACACTGCCGGTGCAGTGGTTAGCATTAGCATCAACACTGGTAATGCAGTGGTTAGCATTAGCATCAACACTGGTAATGCAGTGGTTAGCATTAGCATCAACACTGGTAATGCAGTGGTTAGCATTAGCATTAACACTGGCGGTGCAGTGGTTAGCATTAGCATTAACACTGGCGGTGCAGTGGTTATCATTAGCATTAACACTGGCGGTGCAGTGGTTAGCATTAGCATTAACACTGGCGGTGCAGTGGTTAGCATTAGCATTAACACTGGCGGTGCAGTGGTTAGCATTAGCATTAACACTGGCGGTGCAGTGGTTAGCATTAGCATTAACACTGGCGGTGCAGTGGTTAGCATGAGCATTAACACTGGTTGTGCAGTGGTTAGCATTAGCATTAACACTGGTGGTGCAGTGGTTAGCATTAGCATTAACACTGGTTGTGCAGTGGTTAGCATTAGCATTAACACTGGTTGTGCAGTGGTTAGCATTAGCATTAACACTGGTTGTGCAGTGGTTAGCATTAGCATTAACACTGGTGGTGCATGCTGTGATAGACTCAATCAAACTTTATTTTTTCATTTTTCATCAGACCCACCCATTATTCTGCAATTGTAGGAACAAGTTAAAAGATTTACAGAGTTAAAAAAAGAATAAATAAATACATAAAAATAAATACATAAAGTAGCAGAATGAAATAATGTTAAGAGTAAAATTGAACTAAAAGCTGAGTTAAAATGGTAGGTTTTCAGTGTCAGTGTCAGTGTCAGTGAATGTCAAACCCAGTGTTCTATAATAATAATAATTAATTATAATTAATAATTATATGAACAGTGTCAGTGAATGTCAGACCCTCAGGTCGACTGTTCTATAGTTTGGGGAAATAAAAACCATGTGTTTCTTTAGGGTTAGGGTCTGAAAGGGCTCATATGACAAAAGCAGATCTGATAAATAAACATGTTCACAACTATTAAGACTCTTACAAACCAATAAAAACACTTTCAAATCCATCCTCAAGTCGACAGGAGCCAGTGGTCAGATTTGAGCACTGGTGTCAGATGCTGTCTGTTCCTGGGGTTAGGGTCAGCAGAGGTCTGGGTTAGGGTCAGCAGAGGTCTGGGTTAGGGTCAGCAGAGGTCTGGGTTAGGGTCAGCAGAGGTCTGGGTTAGGGTCAGCAGAGGTCTGGGTTAGGGTCAGCAGAGGTCTGGGTTAGGGTCAGCAGAGGTCTGGGTTAGGGTCAGCAGAGGTCTGGGTTAGGGTCAGCAGAGGTCTGGGTAACTGGTTAAACACAGCGTTCTCTAATGGGGGTACGTGAAGCTTTTCAAAATTCTTTTAAAAAACAAGTACTGTATTTTATGAACTATTAAATGAAGTCAAAGTCAGGAAATAAAAAAAGCTAATTATCAGATAAAAAGTCAAACTGTTACAAAAGATGATTGAAGTGGGAATGTTAGGAAAATGTGTGTGATTCAAAGTTTGAAGAGCTCCAGTGTTGACTGTATATTTCGAAAATGTTCACCAAAGGATTTAAATGAAAGCTCAGGGTGTCTTCTGTAAAATGATACCAAACATAATAAAATAAAATATACCAATATATACTTTTAACTATGGCTATTATGACTATTATGACTATTATGACTATTATGGCTATTATGACTATTATGGCTATTATGACTATTATGGCTATTATGACTATTATGGCTATTATGACTATTATGACTATTATGACTATTATGACTATTATGACTATTATGATTATTATGACTATTATGACTATTATGACTATTATGGCTATTATGGCTATTATGACTATAATGGCTATTATGACTATTATGACTATTATGACTATTATGGCTATTATGGCTATTATGACTATTATGACTATTATGACTATTATGACTATTATGACTATTATGGCTATTATGACTATTATGACTATTATGACTATTATGACTATTATGACTATTATGGCTATTATGACTATTATGACTATTATGACTATAATGGCTATTATGACTATTATGACTATTATGACTATTATGGCTATTATGGCTATTATGACTATTATGACTATTATGACTATTATGACTATTATGACTATTATGACTATTATGGCTATTATGACTATTATGACTATTATGGCTATTATGGCTATTATGACTATAATGGCTATTATGACTATTATGACTATTATGACTATTATGGCTATTATGGCTATTATGACTATTATGGCTATTATGACTATTATGACTATTATGACTATTATGGCTATTATGATTATTATGACTATTATGACTATTATGACTATTATGGCTATTATGACTATTATGACTATTATGACTATTATGACTATTATGACTATTATGGCTATTATGACTATTATGACTATTATGGCTATTATGACTATTATGGCTATTATGACTATTATGACTATTATGACTATTATGACTATTATGACTATTATGACTATTTGTATCCATCATACATGATGAAAAAGCTTTCAGAAAAGGTACGGTGACCTTTGACACTGAATGACCAACCCCTCCCTCACAGACTATAGTAGAATTGCACATTTTCAGAGAAGAGATTGTGATTGTAATCTCTTATTGTAACATATATATTTTAATCATGTAGTGACAATCTGAAGAGTCAAAAATATAATAAAAAATAGAAATACATTTTAAAAAACACATAAAACCTAAATAAATGTTAGAAAACTACCAGTCTCAAAATTCACATAAAGGAAAATATTTAGTTTAAACTGAGTGTGTGTGTGGTGCGCGTGCGCGTGCATGCTTACCTCTTACACACAGTAGAGACATGTTTCCAGCTTCAGTCCTCTTTTGTCCGACGACCCTGAACCTTCCGTCACTTTAACACCTGTTTACTTTTCTGTTGCGCGTGAGGCATTAATTAAACCACTTTCTGGGAAACACTACATCCACATGACAAGCAGCTGAACACCCTGGACAGTCCCGAGAGCTGCAGGGACACCGACAAAACACCGACCGAATACCGGCAGAAATCCGGTGGCGCGGGATGCGTTCATGGACCGGTAGGAAATTACAGAGCTCCGTTCTGTGGGTTTAGTAAGGACTCCACTGAAAGTATTAACCCTGGGGTTTCAACTGCTCACAGGCCCCGCCCACTGAGCCCCCCCCCCCCCCCCCCCCCCCCCAGTGTGTATAAATAATACACCTGTGGATTAATGTCAAAAAGAAATGATATTTAGTTTGGTTTTTATCTTTCACATTATTTTTTTGTATTTCATCAACTTGAGCTGTAAATAAAAATACCAAATACTCAATAATTGTCACATTTTAACCCTTAAAAGTCCAAATTGTGAGATAAAATGTCAAAATAATGAGATAAAGTCAACATCACATGATAAAAAATTTAAATAATGCAATAAAACATCAAAATACTGCAATAAAATGTCACAATAATGCAATAAAATATCTCAATAATGCGATCAAAAGTCAAAATAATGCCATAAAATGTAAAATGATGCAATAAAATATCTCAATAATGTGATCAAAAGTCAAAATAATGCCATAAAATGTAAAAATAATGCAATAAAACATCAAAATAATGTGATTAAAAGAGAAAATAATGAAGGCCCCAAAGGGTTTTCTGGCTAATTCTGCCTTAAATTCATGCCCAAATTAAAACAGCTATTGCTCTGCAACTACTAAGACCAAAGTCATGAAACTTCACCTGTTTGAAGATAACACCCAAAAGTTTGTAAATGAACGGTCAGACATTAAATATTTGTAACCCAATAACTCTGCTGTGATCAAATACACTGCAGAAGAAATATAGATGAGAGTCAGTTTAGAGCCTCATGATGAATCTGTCTGAACATTTACCAAATAACGTTTCAGCTTTGTACAACAAATAATAATAATGATTCTACAATGATTTTAGTAAGGACAGCACTAGGCGGCTCTACAATTTGGTCACATTTTAGCCAAACTTACCCAAATGTGTTTTTTTTTTTTTACCTCCTAACTTTATATACTACTCATGTGCCTTATAGTATGTAATGTGCACAAACTAAAGTCATTTTCATTTTTACTCTTTACATTATCAAAATCTACCAGTGTGCATGGTTTGAATAAATATAATAGAGTTCTATTTGTATGTAACAGTATAATAAAACATTTACAAGAATGTGCACATTAACACACTGAAGACAAAAGAAACTGAAACTAACGTCAAACTCAGAATAATTATTTAAAAAAACAAACCATATTTACTGGTGTGTATTTCTACTGGATGTTGGGACAGACAGTCGGACCTGTTAGTATGTTACGCACAGCTGTCACTCATGGATGGATCGTTGGAATTTGATCATTTAAAGTTTGTTAGATTTGTCAAAGCCTGTCGAATCAGAGAGAGTGACTAAGTTTTTATCAGAAGTCAATAGTTACGTCCAATCGAAAGGAGATTACGTGTGTGTCTAAATGACTTTCATCATATTCTACACATGTGTGAAATAAATCCAACTGGAACATTCTATCTACGACTGACCTTTGGTTCTAAAACACACACACACACACACACACAAATATATATATATATATATATATTCTTCTCCCGGATAAGCAGTGGATAATGGATGGATGGAATATATTCTTCAGCATTATCAGTGAAACACAGATTGGGGTAATTTGTTGTGTCTTGTCCAATCTGTCCGAGTCACTCATTGCATTGGAGTAACAGAAAAAGAACAAATGTGAATGAATGAATGTAGATAAATACCATGTTGTGAATAAACCACCACATGTTATGTGTTCTCAATGTCATTTAATCACATTACACAGTTTTTAACTTATTGTCCCAGTATTTCTGGAAGTACATTCTTTCTGAAAAAAATCTCAACTTTTGGAATTATATCATCCCAAAATTCAGGATCAGGCAAAATCCTCTCAACAAAAATAGAATTAGGGTTCCACATAACAAAGTCACAGTAGTCATCATCATGGTTCCTGTCCAGTATGACAATATCCCCATGAGGATGTTCCCCAGCACACAAACACAGATGGACCACAGTTTGTTTGGACTATGGATACTATAATCACAGGGATAAAGACAAATGAACATTAGATTAGAAAATATATTAATTAATAATATATTCTGCCTTTTTGCTTAGGTCATTGATTCAAGTCAAGTTTAAATGAATCAAAAGTCTCCAAAATCTGTCACTAGTTAGTGTTGTAGTACTGAAGCACTGAAGACTTGAGACTCCACCTGGACTTAACTATAACAGAGACTGTAATATTACCTTCATCTCACAGATGCCAGTTCAGTGACGGTCACAAGTCACTATCCCATCAGGGGAGGACCCCATGTATGGCCACTTGGGGTTCAGCCAGAGACCGCTGTCCATACAGGAGAAGCCTGTATGCTACGGGCCCATCAGCTTCTCATACATTCCTCTGGCTTGTGCCATATGTTTTTAAATGGTAAATGTTCTGCATTTATATAGTTCTTTTCCACCTTCATGATGTTCAAAGCTCTTTACATTAGCCTCACATTCACCCATTCACACACACATTCATACACCAGTAGGTTTCTAAGGTCTATGGTAAGTCCTACTGGGGGCCTAAGTCAGGGTTCAGTGTCTTGCCCAAGGACACTTCGACATGTGGACAGCCAGAACCGCCAACCTCTCGGTCATTGGGCGACCCACTCTACCAACTGAACCACAGCTGTGGTTCAGTTGGTGTACCCTTTAACTGTAAAGGGTACACAATTATTACTTTGTATTAGATGTGTAAAACCAGTCAAGTGTTTTATTTCATCATTTTTGCCTTTACTATAACCCCTACTTTTAGTTCTACCCCTGCATAACCCTTTAACTATTGACCCTTTAGCACTGTCCATACCATGAATTAACTGGACAAATGGTAACATTTGTTCGAACTGAAGTTGGACAGTAATTGGTGAATGGACTGCATTATACAACACTTTTCTACTCCTGCAAACACTGGAAGTGCTTTACAGTATGACCATTCACACACCAGTGACTGTGATGCAAGGTGCCAAGGTGCCTGGGAGGAATTTGGGGTTCAGTATCTTGCTCAGGGGCACTCCAGCCTCATACCCAAAAGCTTTCCTCTGCCTTACTCTGAATAAACCCTAAATACCTGTGAACCTATATGCTTCTGGGTCACATATGGACTTGATGGTGGTTGTTGGGGGTTGGTCATAATAGTTTGCTTCATCCTGCTCTTTGACTAACCCAAATCCTGCTTGCACTCTGATTTGGAGTTGTCCTCTCTACAGCCTGGACCTGGGACAGGGTAAGCTCTTGAAACTGGAAGTACTACCGTAGCTCTACCATAGCTGCAGAGTGTCTGGTGTCCTGTACTTTAGGAAGCATCATGCTAGATGTGTAGTAAGGCTCCCTAGGCATCAGGGCTCCTTGGAATATTTTTCCTCAAGGTCTCAAAGAAATGTTTATGTTTCTGACCCTCTCTCCACTGTTGGGCATGAAATTAATTTCACATTTCTTGTTCCATAACATATTTAGACACAATATAAACATTCATTTATTTACATAATCATTTACCCGACTGTTATATGGAGCCAAAAATGACATTCTCTGTGCCATATTTGGTTTGCCATGATCGTGTCACCCAACCTTTTTTACATGTGATGACATGAGCCACTCTCACTGTTCTGATGTACAGGCATCTTTACCCCAGTTTCAACAGAAAAAAGAACTGCCCCTACATGGGAACATGATTCTGTCAGTCTGTGAATAGAGTAGAATATGACTTATTTTTAAGCCCCAAAATGAATTCTATATGTATAATATTTTTACAATATATATAATGTATTATATTGTATTGTATGTGTATAATAACAATAATATTATTATTATTAGGGACCGAGCACGCAGGGTCGAGGCCCTATGCATTTGCACACATAGTGTGCAAATGCATAGGGACTCGGCCCGCAAAGTCATAAAGTCGAGGTCCCGATCCAATGCTGCTTGCAGCTTTAATTATTATTATTATTATTATTATTATTATTATTATTATTATTATTATTATTATTATTATTAATATTATTATTATTATTAATAATAATAATAATAATAGCACTTTAAAAACCCTTCTCCACTGGTTCTAAAGAACACTAGTATACTCTTTACTTATATGTAGAGCCCCCCCCGTCCCCCATCCCCATGTAAATCAAGTTATGTACATCCTATATAAATTTGCCTGTCATGTAATTGCAATGACCTGTAATTATTTCTCCGTCCTCTTTTGCAATATTCCAGGTCTTCAAAGGTGGTTAGGGTTAGGGTTGATATCTGAAACTGGTTTACCTAACAGCATGTTTGTTTACATTAGTCGCTACTGCTAGCTGTGACTAATGTAAACACACATGCAATACATCTTACTGTGTCATCTTTACAAATAAAAAACAAACCATAATTATGGCTGAACCTTTGGGTACCAATGTTGTGGACCCACCCACTGACAAAAAAGCTCTATGTCTTTTCTAGTCTTTCATCTGCTGCTGGTGTAGTAGGATGTTAGGGTTAGGGTGGTGTAGTAGGATGTTAGTGTTAGGGTGGTGTAGTAGGATGTTAGTGTTAGGGTGGTGTAGTAGGATGTTAGTGTTAGGGTGGTGTAGTAGGATGTTAGTGTTAGGGTGGTGTAGTAGGATGTTAGTGTTAGGGTGGTGTAGTAGGGTGTTAGTGTTAGGGTGGTGTAGTAGGGTGTTAGTGTTAGGGTGGTGTAGTAGGATGTTAGTGTTAGGGTGGTGTAGTAGGGTGTTAGTGTTAGGGTGGTGTAGTAGGATGTTAGTGTTCGGGTGGTGTAGTAGGATGTTAGTGTTATGGTGGTGTAGTAGGGTGTTAGTGTTAGGGTGGTGTAGTAGGATGTTAGTGTTATGGTGGTGTAGTAGGGTGTTAGTGTTAGGGTGGTGTAGTAGGGTGTTAGTGTTAGGGTGGTGTAGTAGGGTGTTAGCGTTAGGGTGGTGTAGTAGGATGTTAGTGTTAGGGTGGTGTAGTAGGATGTTAGTGTTAGGGTGGTGTAGTAGGATGTTAGTGTTAGGGTGGTGTAGTAGGGTGTTAGTGTTAGGGTGGTGTAGTAGGGTGTTAGTGTTAGGGTGGTGTAGTAGGATGTTAGTGTTAGGGTGGTGTAGTAGGGTGTTAGTGTTAGGGTGGTGTAGTAGGATGTTAGTGTTAGGGTGGTGTAGTAGGGTGTTAGTGTTAGGGTGGTGTAGTGGATGTTAGTGTTAGGGTGGTGTAGTAGGGTGTTAGCGTTATGGTGGTGTAGTAGGGTGTTAGCGTTAGGGTGGTGTAGTAGGGTGTTAGTGTTAGGGTGGTGTAGTAGGGTGTTAGTGTTAGGGTGGTGTAGTAGGATGTTAGTGTTAGGGTGGTGTAGTAGGATGTTAGTGTTAGGGTGGTGTAGTAGGGTGTTAGTGTTAGGGTGGTGTAGTAGGATGTTAGTGTTAGGGTGGTGTAGTAGGGTGTTAGTGTTAGGGTGGTGTAGTGGATGTTAGTGTTAGGGTGGTGTAGTAGGGTGTTAGCGTTATGGTGGTGTAGTAGGGTGTTAGCGTTAGGGTGGTGTAGTAGGGTGTTAGTGTTAGGGTGGTGTAGTAGGGTGTTAGTGTTAGGGTGGTGTAGTAGGATGTTAGTGTTAGGGTGGTGTAGTAGGATGTTAGTGTTAGGGTGGTGTAGTAGGATGTTAGTGTTAGGGTGGTGTAGTAGGATGTTAGGGTTAGGGTGGTGTAGTAGGATGTTAGTGTTAGGGTGGTGTAGTAGGATGTTAGTGTTAGGGTGGTGTAGTAGGATGTTAGTGTTAGGGTGGTGTAGTAGGATGTTAGTGTTAGGGTGGTGTAGTAGGATGTTAGTGTTAGGGTGGTGTAGTAGGGTGTTAGTGTTAGGGTGGTGTAGTAGGATGTTAGTGTTAGGGTGGTGTAGTAGGATGTTAGTGTTAGGGTGGTGTAGTGGATGTTAGTGTTAGGGTGGTGTAGTAGGGTGTTAGCGTTATGGTGGTGTAGTAGAGTGTTAGCGTTAGGGTGGTGTAGTAGGGTGTTAGCGTTAGGGTGGTGTAGTAGGGTGTTAGCGTTAGGGTGGTGTAGTAGGATGTTAGTGTTAGGGTGGTGTAGTAGGATGTTAGTGTTAGGGTGGTGTAGTAGGGTGTTAGTGTTAGGGTGGTGTAGTAGGGTGTTAGTGTTAGGGTGGTGTAGTAGGATGTTAGTGTTAGGGTGGTGTAGTAGGATGTTAGTGTTAGGGTGGTGTAGTAGGATGTTAGTGTTATGGTGGTGTAGTAGGGTGTTAGTGTTAGGGTGGTGTAGTAGGGTGTTAGTGTTAGGGTGGTGTAGTAGGGTGTTAGCGTTAGGGTGGTGTAGTAGGATGTTAGTGTTAGGGTGGTGTAGTAGGATGTTAGTGTTAGGGTGGTGTAGTAGGATGTTAGTGTTAGGGTGGTGTAGTAGGGTGTTAGTGTTAGGGTGGTGTAGTAGGGTGTTAGTGTTAGGGTGGTGTAGTAGGATGTTAGTGTTAGGGTGGTGTAGTAGGATGTTAGTGTTAGGGTGGTGTAGTAGGATGTTAGTGTTAGGGTGGTGTAGTAGGATGTTAGTGTTAGGGTGGTGTAGTGGATGTTAGTGTTAGGGTGGTGTAGTAGGGTGTTAGTGTTAGGGTGGTGTAGTAGGGTGTTAGTGTTAGGGTGGTGTAGTAGGATGTTAGTGTTAGGGTGGTGTAGTAGGATGTTAGTGTTATGGTGGTGTAGTAGGGTGTTAGTGTTAGGGTGGTGTAGTAGGGTGTTAGTGTTAGGGTGGTGTAGTAGGGTGTTAGTGTTAGGGTGGTGTAGTAGGATGTTAGTGTTAGGGTGGTGTAGTAGGATGTTAGTGTTAGGGTGGTGTAGTAGGATGTTAGTGTTATGGTGGTGTAGTAGGGTGTTAGTGTTAGGGTGGTGTAGTAGGGTGTTAGTGTTAGGGTGGTGTAGTAGGGTGTTAGCGTTAGGGTGGTGTAGTAGGATGTTAGTGTTAGGGTGGTGTAGTAGGATGTTAGTGTTAGGGTGGTGTAGTAGGATGTTAGTGTTAGGGTGGTGTAGTAGGATGTTAGTGTTAGGGTGGTGTAGTAGGATGTTAGTGTTAGGGTGGTGTAGTAGGATGTTAGTGTTAGGGTGGTGTAGTAGGATGTTAGTGTTAGGGTGGTGTAGTAGGATGTTAGTGTTAGGGTGGTGTAGTAGGATGTTAGTGTTAGGGTGGTGTAGTGGATGTTAGTGTTAGGGTGGTGTAGTAGGGTGTTAGTGTTAGGGTGGTGTAGTAGGGTGTTAGTGTTAGGGTGGTGTAGTAGGATGTTAGTGTTAGGGTGGTGTAGTAGGATGTTAGTGTTATGGTGGTGTAGTAGGGTGTTAGTGTTAGGGTGGTGTAGTAGGGTGTTAGTGTTAGGGTGGTGTAGTAGGATGTTAGTGTTAGGGTGGTGTAGTAGGATGTTAGTGTTATGGTGGTGTAGTAGGGTGTTAGTGTTAGGGTGGTGTAGTAGGGTGTTAGTGTTAGGGTGGTGTAGTAGGGTGTTAGCGTTAGGGTGGTGTAGTAGGATGTTAGTGTTAGGGTGGTGTAGTAGGATGTTAGTGTTAGGGTGGTGTAGTAGGATGTTAGTGTTAGGGTGGTGTAGTAGGATGTTAGTGTCAGGGTGGTGTAGTAGGATGTTAGTGTTAGGGTGGTGTAGTGGATGTTAGTGTTAGGGTGGTGTAGTAGGGTGTTAGTGTTAGGGTGGTGTAGTAGGGTGTTAGCGTTATGGTGGTGTAGTAGGGTGTTAGTGTTAGGGTGGTGTAGTAGGGTGTTAGTGTTAGGGTGGTGTAGTAGGGTGTTAGCGTTATGGTGGTGTAGTAGGGTGTTAGTGTTAGGGTGGTGTAGTAGGGTGTTAGTGTTAGGGTGGTGTAGTGGATGTTAGTGTTAGGGTGGTGTAGTAGGATGTTAGTGTTAGGGTGGTGTAGTAGGGTGTTAGCGTTATGGTGGTGTAGTAGGGTGTTAGTGTTAGGGTGGTGTAGTAGGGTGTTAGTGTTAGGGTGGTGTAGTAGGGTGTTAGCGTTATGGTGGTGTAGTAGGGTGTTAGTGTTAGGGTGGTGTAGTAGGGTGTTAGTGTTAGGGTGGTGTAGTAGGGTGTTAGCGTTATGGTGGTGTAGTAGGGTGTTAGTGTTAGGGTGGTGTAGTAGGGTGTTAGTGTTAGGGTGGTGTAATAGGATGTTGAACTCAACATGAGACAGAAATGATTTTTCCAATAGAAGTCTATTGACAGAAATCCCTGACATCATCCCAAACAGGTTCCTGTCATTTCACTTTAAAAAGAGCTAGATCTTCAAACCCTGGTTTGTTTGAATTCTCACAACCATGGCAACATTTGTGGAAAAGATTGTTTGTCTACTATTTATGGTTTTGCCGTGAGGACGAGTTATTGAGACATTTTTCAGCTTAATTTTTTCTTCTCTCGTGCTCTAGCGATGACATCACCCACTGATAAAAAGTCAGATTTTGGTCTTTTCAGGGTGGATTTACTGAGTTCTCTATCGACAACCGTAAATCACACCCTCATGACAATCACATCCTAAAGACACCACAAAAATGACTGTGTTTGAAAGTTTAAATGAAGTCTGTGCCACAAAGTATGAAGAAGCACGAGTGTTCTCCAATTGTTCCCTGTGGTTCTGATCCAAACCCCATCAGCATGTGATGGAAGCAAATGGGCTGAAAGCACAGGACTCCAGACCACACATTAATCTCTCGGCCAATTCTTCCTATTTACTGCAAAATGCTACAATGTTTTAGCCACGTAAACACGGCCCAATTCATTTTGGATGTACATTTTTTTACTGGTTTTTCACATTTTATACAAAATATGTGCATTGCAATGTCAATCCAAATCGATAGCACATCTTTCAAGACCAGTCCACACAATTTAGCTTCAACATTTTTTGTCCATTTACAGCGGTGCGGGCCACATTTTTGGCAATTTTTTTGTCAGAAGAAGTCAGAATAATAAATTCGACAAAGAATGTAACCCTGTGCCCAAACACACCAGTGGTTCTCAAATGGGGTACATGGAGGTAAATGGACTGCACTTGAGGTACTGCAGAGGGTACGTGAAGCTTTTCAAAATATTTGAAAACATAAGTGCTGTATTTTCCACACTATAAGGCACATTAAGTCAGTTATTAAGTCAAAATAATTAGATAAAAAGTCAAACTAATGAGATAAAAACTGATATAAGTTTGAATTTAATAAACCAGACAGTGATTTTACAGACACTCTTTTTTCTTCCAAAAATGTGTTGTCCATGTCAGGGGGTACGGCACTAAAAATATGTTTGTAAGGGGGAACAACCACTGATGTAACATAAGCAGCTAAAAGAGTCACAACAGACTTTCATTTGTGAAGTTAATAAAGTGTTTCCATGGTGACACAGTGCCCTCTACTGTTCTCCTACATCCATCACATCTGAGCTCATTTTTATTTTTATGCCACATGTTTTTTTTATTGTTTTTCTTTCAAACATCATATGTTTATAACATTGACAATGGAAGTACATTATGAACTACAACCCCTTGCTCACCATTAAGCCCTTATTTCACACTCATACAATCCTGGACATGCTGGCATAACAAGGTTAGATATAAATAGACATGGATTTATACATATACATTTAGTTCAAACAAATGTTGTGGATTTTCGTCATGGATCAAAGATGTCACCACCAGAAGTTGAGTAGGAAAAGGCTCCGTTTATTTTGACATGTATGTGTCTTTTATAGTCCATTTTCAGATACCAGTCCCCCACACTAAACCTGCTCTAACCAGTTCCTTCATGTCATTTGACGTCAGGGCTTGATGTCGTCTTCTCATATAATCATAAGAACAGAACATTCACATTAACTTATCTTTCTTATCCTCAGATGGAATTCCAGTCTTTGACAAACTAGACAAACATAGTTTGAGCTGTGAGACCATCTCTACCATAAATATATATATATATATATATATATATAGAGATATTTCCTTCATTCCCCCCTTTGATAATTATTAATTATCAATTTCATTTACCAGTTCAATACAAGTAAGAGTGAAAAACCTGCCAGATGTTATTAACCATCAGCACCACATGACACTCAGGGTTACACAATCACGGTGCAGGGATAATGTCTCCAGTCAGGGATCTGGAAACGTATTAACAGGGA
>CM035791.1:250000-287500 GCA_020466265.1 Siphamia tubifer
AACAAACCAAAACAAACAAACACCCAAAAAAACCCAAAACAAACCAAAACAAACACCCAAAAACAAACCAAAACAAAACAAAACAAACACCCAAAAACAAACCAAAACAAACCAAAACAAACAAACAAACACCCAAAAACAAACCAAAACAAACCAAAACAAACAAACAAACACCCAAAAACAAACCAAAACAAACAAACAAACACCCAAAAACAAACCAAAACAAAACAAACACCCAAAAACAAACCAAAACAAACAAACACTCAAAAACAAACCAAAACAAAACAAACACCCAAAAACAAACCAAAACAAACAAACAAACACCCAAAAACAAACCAAAACAAACAAACAAACACCCAAAAACAAACCAAAACAAACAAACAAACACCCAAAAAAAACCAAAACAAACCAAAACAAACAAACACCCAAAAAAACCCAAAACAAACAAACAAACAAACACCCAAAAACAAACCAAAACAATACCATATGATCATTTCCAGGGGATCCTCTTTTCCTCTTTAGAAAATAAGTGGTTAAACAAACACACTGACTCCAGTTCAAATCTACTGTCATATCATCAATGACAAACTGAACCATGATCAGGTTCTACTTTCACTGTGGACTAGCTCAGGGGTCTGTAACCCTGGTCCTAGAGCCGCTATCCTGCATGTTTTAGATGTTCCCCTCTTCCAACACACCTGACACACATTATCAGTCTTCCTCACAGCTTGATGGTGATAGGCTGATCATCTGAATCAGGTGTGTTGGAAAAAGGAAACATCTAAAACATGCAGGATAGCGGCTCTAGGACCAGGGTTACAGACCCCTGGTCTAGATGATAGATCCTGTTTTCTATAAATTAGATCTATATTGTATTTATGTTCAGCTCAGACCAGTTTAAGATTAAAATCAAACATGTTGGATTATGTTTGTGAGAAGGATCTGATAATGACACTGATAAACTTCTACCAAATCAACTGGTTTTATTCTAGAAAAATCACTTTACAGTCATAACTGAGAGTCTCTCTCTCCTTCTCTCTCTCTCCCTCTTTCTCTCTCTCTCTCCCTCTTTCTCTCTCTCTCTCTCTTTGTTTGAGGTATAATTTAATTAGTACTTTTTACCAACCCTTATCTTGATTCCCAGAAAAGTCATTTTGGTTTAATATAACCATAAATACTTAATAAATAATTAGTAACCATGTAATTAACCCAGATGACATGGGTGTTGTCCCCCATGGTCATAAGTTACCCATTAGACATCGACAACATTGATTGTCCAGTAAAACCAATGGACCAACTTTTCCCTAAATTATAGATAATGAACCATGTGGTAAATCTAATACCAGACCATATAAGGTGGGTTGGTTGGATCCTGGGAAGTCAATCATCCCCCTTCTATTCAGAATCTGAGTCAAAACAAACATTGTGTCACGGAGGGGGTGAGGTGAGAGAGGACTCAAATGCATAGTGCTGAAGGGAGAACAGATTTATTAACAAAAACACAACATAAAGACAAGACAGAGACCAAACCAAACCAAACCAAAACCTGGGAACAAACGACCAGAGTCCGTGGTGATGATGAATGTCCGTGTTATGGAGGTGACATTACTGAATGGTCCCGCACTGGCAACTGCAGCCTTACTGCTTTTATAGCCACAGATGAGGAACGGCTGCAGCTGTGCAGTGCGGGACCAGGTGAGTGTGGATGAGCACTGGGGGAAAGGTCACCGGAGCGGAGGTCATTACACATTGGGTGCAATGTAATGCAGTTTAGTGACATATAATCTAAGACAGGGTTCCCCAATTAGATTTCATCAAGGGCCAAATTCTGACCTGGGCCCAAGCTGAGGGCACAGCACCTGTCGGGCACACGGCATTGGGGAGGGGGACGCCACAACAGCCCCCCTCCAGTGACAATACTGATAACAATGTTGAATCTGCACTTATAGTGAATTCTAACATTATTAGTTGTTCCTGGGGTTCAGTAATATTATTGGTGAGGGTCACACAAAGACACATTTCACTCTGGAAACAAAAGTTGAGAACCAACCATTTACTGAAAATAAATATTTGGTTATTACAGTCTGCTCTGAAAGTTGACAGATTTATAACAACAGCTAGTTAACTCTAAATACAATTTAAAAAATATACTTTGCTAGTCTGCTGGAACAAATCAACAGTAATACAACTGTAACAGCAGCCAGTTGGACATACTTAAATAATAAATAATTATATATATATATATATATATATATATATATATATATATACAGGGCTCTACGCTAACTTTTTTTTCCAGGAGCACACGTGCCCCTAAGTTAAAAAATTTAGGAGCACACAAAAAAAATAGGGGCACAACTTCGTAGCATCGTACTCTAGGCACTCGAAGTCTTTGAGCCAGTCAGGGTTGGACTTGTACACTTTCGTGAGCGTTTGAACTTCCCCCAATGTTCGAGCTTTCTTCACCGCTTGGCCAACACTTTCCTTTTCGTTCGTCCTTTTAGTCTTGTTTTTGTCATTATTGCTTTTAAAAAACGCCGCTATACTTCTCATCTTGACGAGGTAATTTTCTGCTTTCCTTCTTTGCGGAGCTTCTCGCGCTGTTTTAATGTTTGATACATTTTAGAACAGGGGTGTCAAACTCATTTTAGTTCAGGGGCCACATTCAGCTAAATTTGATCTGAAGTGGGCCGAAGCAGTATATATATATATATATATATATATATATATATAAACAACAACATAATATATAAATCATGTCAACTCCAAACTTTTCTCTCTGTTTTAGAGCAAAAAAAGTAAAATTTCGTTATGAAAACAAAACAATATTAGGCTTTAGTTTAACATTTTCACATATATATTCTAACTTATAGATCACACTGGATCTACAAATACACAAAATATTTAGTAATAGGTGGAATATTATTAAAGTTGTACTTACTCTCTTAAGACATTTTCATTTTTCATATTTGTTCTGATTATTGAGATTTTCTGTGAAATTTACAAAGATAAGTTGTGAATATTTATAGTTTATTATGAGATTGAATTGGTCTGACTGTGAATCAAAATGGTTTATATTTAAGTGTATTTTTTGCATTTCATAAATTCATCCAAAGGGCCGGACTGGACCCTGAGGTGGGCCGGATTTGGCCCCCGGGCCACATGTTTGACACCTCCGTTTTAGAACGTTGTATTGGCTGCCTTGTTATTAGATCCATTTTAGAATGATTAACCCTTTAACTCCTGAGACTGAGACACAGTAAAAAATAAAATAAGAGAAAATAAGCAACACAATGAACAAAAAACAGTCAAAGTGATCAGTAAAATGAACAAAAATGAATAATAAACCAACAAAATAATATGTAACATGAACAAAGTAAGACACTAACAGAACACAATTAAAGAAAAATAATAAAATAAAAAAAACAGAAAAATAAACAAAATAAACAACATCAACAGAAACTAATATATATTCACAAAATAAGAAATAATGTGAAAAAAAAGGACAAAAAACAAAAACCCACAAAACCCAAAATGAAGTAAAAAAAAAAGGAATAAATAACTAGTGTTGTAATTTGGTTCCAGTAGTTTTAGTTTGGGCTTTTTCTTTTTCTTAATCACTTGCTTTTCGACACCTGTACATCAGTTCCATGAACAAAATTCTCAGTAAAATAACAGTTAAAAAAACACTTGAATTTGTCTGAATTTTTAAACTAAACCATCCACTCAGAACGTGTCAGCGCTGACGCATCAGGAGTTAAAGGGTTAATCCTTTCAATATGTGCCGTGTTCGTCTCTATGTGGAGCTGTTCACACACTTTTAATTCATTTCTAGTAGGTTTTCATTAACTCCTCAGGTCTGTGTGTCTTATTGTTGCTGCAACAAACACTCACACATGTGTGACTGTTTTGTTTTCCTCGTTCGCACGGTGAAATATTTGTTCGCAAATGCGAGTGAAATGGGCGCACTGTAGAGCCCTGTATATATATATATATATATATATATATATATATATATATATATATATATATATATATATATATATATATATATATATATATATTTGTCCAGGGTTAATTTGACTTCAGTGGTTTTTCATTTATTTTCACCCAAATCCAAAACCAGCAGTGATGAGGAGTGACAGTTTTTACAGTGAAAAAATACAAAAAAAACAGGAAAAAGAAAAAATAGTTACAACAGATCTGAAAACACAATAAAATAAAGTTGGTCTCTTTTACCATTCAGCACTAAAAAAACTGATTTCAGCCACACTCTTACTTCAAATTCAAATCTGTCTAAATCTACAGAATTTATCTCCAACTACACCCCCCACTCTACTGGGAAACACTCCCCTTTATTTACCCCTAAGCCCATGGACATACCAATGACCACATTATTTAATTAACAATCTACAATATTTACATGGAACAAACATTAAAGTTAAATCATATTAACTCATATAAACAATGGCACCAATTATCCTCCATACATAAACACAAACTGAAGAAAAAACCAAAACAATAAATGAACGTGTGTGTCCTGTAGTCAATGGTCCACAACCTTTTTATTACTGTGGACTGGTCCACGTTTGACAATTTACATAGATTGTTTATATGGGTCAAAGTGGGTGTGGTCAGTGGGAATCACCTGTCACCATTAATCCATATTTCCCGTCCAACTCCTGGTATTGTCTGTTCAAACTTTCCTTTTCTCTACAGTTGGAGGTTCTTCTTCTGTCTCTTCAGTCGCCTTTTACTCTTTGAAAACAAACTTTCCAAACACATCTGTTTTTTACTTCTGTCAGGATCGGGGTGAGGTGAAGGAGGACTCCATTGCACAGTACTGAAGGGAAAAATTATTTAATAACAAAACTAAGAAACATAAAGACAAGACAGACAAAACCTGGGAACAAACGACCAGAGTCCATAGTGATGATGAATGTCCAGGTTATGGAGGTGACATTACTGAATGGTCCCGCACTGGCAACTGCAAGCCTTACTGCTTTTATAGCCACAGATGAGGAACGGCTGCAGCTGCGCAGTGCGGGACCAGGTGAGTGTGGATGAGCACTGGGGGAAAGGTCACCGGAGCGGAGGTCATGACAACTTCCTTTACTAACATGTGGGTTATATTTATGACATTCAAGTGACAGATGGAACCGACAGAATCCGGTCATTTTTCAAAATAAAAGATTGTTACGACTCGGATAATAAATACAAGAGAAATAATGAATGAATTAAGTAATTATTAGGCGGCCCGGTACCAAGTGATCCACGGACCGGCCCAGGGGTTGGGGACCACTGCTGAAGTGGTTTGATCATGTGTTCAATGAAGACTGTGAATTATGTGGATATAACAGTGGTCTGGTTCTACAGCAGGTGTGCGTGTGAGTGAGCGCACCTCCAGACGCCCACAACATAGAGAAATGACTGAGTAGTGAGGCAAGGTCCAGATGACATGGAAATGATCAACTGGGCATTTAACGCGATTGACACGATCTATTCACCAAGGAAAAGAGGACCGGGGGATCCTCACTGCCCGGACGGAACCCTCCTATCAGGTTTTTCCCAAGATTCCTGGCGAGAATGGCGGGTCATCTGCCTGACACCTCTGTCCATCGAGAATATTTAGGATGTGTATCTGTTTGGATTTATGGTGGTAACTTTCCTCACGTTTGGCTTGGGAGGAATGCTGTTCCATTGCAGTGTGGGCAAGATCGCAGCACCGAAAGGGCCACTGATGATGCATGAAGAAATTCAGGAGCACCTCATGGAACTCACTGACACCATAACCGGACTAAGACTGTCTATGACCCAGTCTCAGGACAATCTTGTGGACTGTGTGGGACAGATTTTAGCTCCATGGTGGCTCAGTCTGCTAGTTCGGGGAACGACCTGCTGATTCGCAGAAGAGACTGGATTACATTTCTGGACAGCTGGGTGAAGCTCTGAGAGCTCTATCTGGACTGAGGGCAGAGGTTGATGAACTGAGGAAACAGCGCGGGGTTAATGAGCACTGTGTGGGGCGATGTCTAAATTAATGGGGAACATAAACCCACAAGTTTTTGGTCTATCTCCTAAAGCAAAGAAGATGTCCTTGTCTCTATCTCTGGCTCCTTTGTTTTCCTCACGTGTCCAGTATTTTCCAGTGCTCATCTTGCAAGGGCGCTGGAACTCCAACAACTCCTGTGTTTATGCTCTGTTTGCACCTTTATCTTTGTTTTCACCATGTGATCATTTTGTGTGTACTAGAAAAGTCCCATCTCAGGAATCCTTGAGTACTGTGTTCATGTTTTTTTTTTTTTGTTAAAGTAGAATATGTGTTCCTTGTGCATCTGCTGCTGTTTTCCCTTTCCTTATCTTATCAAGGGTAGCGCGGTGCTGCATGAGCCGATCAGCCTGAGAGGGGTTGGTCAAACTGAAATTTTGTTTGTGTTATGCAAATGACAATAAAATGATTCTGATTCTGATTCTGACAATGTCCAGTTTAAACATATGCCGCAGGAGAGCCGCGCTTCACACACTCCAAAAAAAGACGAGAGAAAAAAAAGATGTGAAAAAAGAAAAACACGCGGGGCAGAGATGAAGGTGCTAATGTCGCAACGTTACAATATTTTAGAAAAAGAATAGTTTTGCTCAGACGTTGGTGTGGGCCGGATGTGGCCCGCGGGTGGCCTATTGGGGATCGCTGCTCTACACCTCCACAGACTTCACTAACACTTCTCCAAACTTCATATACCATACACTTTACTTTAGCCAATCACATACTCTGACCCGGGTCAAATTTAGTAATCACCAAGAAGTAAAACAGAAGAGCTCTTCTCTTATTTTTACCTGTTGGTGAGTGGACCTTTTCCTCCCAAACTCAGTGTTATTTATAAATATTCCTTCATTGGAAGGCCTTATTGGGATCACCAGGCAGTGTCTGAGCAGCATGACCTTGTAGTAAGATTCAAAGGTTCTTACCTGGTACCTGTGTACATTACCTGTGGTCACGGTGTATCAGCCACTGCCCAGCGGTCACCAACTGCCTTATCCAATCACGTCGGGGTCACCAAATGTTGTGGATTTTCGTCATGGATCAAAGATGTCACCACCAGAAGTTGAGTAGGAAAAGGCTCAGTTTATTTTGACATGTATGTGTCTTTTATAGTCCATTTTCAGATACCAGTCCCCCACACTAAACCTGCTCTAACCAGTTCCTTCATGTCATTTGACGTCAGGGCTTGATGTCGTCTTCTCATATAATCATAAGAACAGAACATTCACATTAACTTATCTTTCTTATCCTCAGATGGAATTCCAGTCTTTGACAAACTAGACAAACATAGTTTGAGCTGTGAGACCATCTCTACCATAAATATATATATGTATGTATGTATGTATGTATATGTATGTATATATATATATATTTCCTTCACAAGATATAAGTATATGGAGGCAATTGACACATCACTGCTGGAAGAGATAGGTAATGTTTACACTGATGTTGGAGAAGAGGGATACTTAAAAATAAATGGTAAAAATGTTCTGCATTTATATAGTTCTTTTCCACCTTCATGGTGCTCAAAGCGCTTCACATTAGCCTCACATTCACCCATTCACACACACTCATACACCAGTAGGTTTCTAAGGTCTACGGTAAGTCCTACTGGGGGCCTAAGTCAGGGTTCAGTGTCTTGCCCACTTTGACATGTGGACAGCCAGAGCCGGGACGCGAACCGCCAACCTCTCGGTCATTGGGCGACCCACTCTACCAACCGCCCTGTAAATAAGGAGGTTAGAGGTGAAAAAATTCCCTGTCAAGGTTGGTAAGATTTACATGGCACATGAGGGCAGATGGGAGTGCCAGAAAGAAACCCCTATTATGTAGGAACATTTTTAAAGTGTTTGAGGAAGGGTCCCCATACATTCAAAAACATTTTGTATGACTTATAGAGTGAGTGGCAAATTTTTTCCAGGCTCAGGCAAGCCATGACTTCCCCCAGCCATTGGCCGTGGGGCAAGGCAGCATCCCTCCATCAAAGTAGAACCGCTCATCTGGCCAGAAGAGAAGTATATGACAAAGCATGGTATTTATATGAAGTCAGGGGAGGAGAATGTTTTCAGGTTATGCCGAAGAGAGCTAAAAGAGGATCAGGTGTAAGGTCAACTGTAGATAAAGTTCAGAAAACCTCTTTCCAGAACTTCTCTAAACTGGGACATGACCAGTACATATGAATAAGTGGGGCTTCAGCACTTTTGCATTTATTACAGCATGGCTTAAAATCTGGAAATATGTGAGAGAGTTTTTCCTTTGACATGTGCACCCTGTGCACCACCTTAAATTGTAGCAGACAGTGTTGGGCACAAAAGGATGTTGTATTTGTGGGCGACTGTGGCTCAGTCGGTAGAGTGGGTCGCAATGTTCCCTCTAATTTTTCATGTGTCTGGGCATACACACAATCTCCCTGAGCACACTGAGAACCACTGTGAGCAACATCAGACGTTCACGCTGTGGCCACACACCAGTATCACACCTGTTCAAAACCTAGGATCATAGCAAGTTACATGGCTTTTTAAAAGAATCAAATTACAGCAGCCATTTTCATTAGTTTACTTTTACTATAAGTGATTTTTTCCACTTAAAATTAAAAAAAGACAAAAATCTTGTTCATGAGATGTGTAGTATGTTATATGTGAGAGTCCTGCTTTGGCCTGGGTGAGGTCCAGTTGTGGCCTGGGTGAGGGTCCAGTTATGGCCTGGGTTAGGTCCAGCTGTGGCCTGGGTGAGGTCCAGCTGTGGCCTGGGTGAGGTCCAGCTGTGGCCTGGGTGAGGTCCAGTTGTGGCCTGGGTGAGGTCCAGCTGTGGCCTGGGTGAGGTCCAGCTGTGGCCTGGGTGAGGTCCAGTTGTGGCCTGGGTGAGGTCCAGTTGTGGCCTGGGTGAGGTCCAGTTGTGGTCTGGGTGAGGTCCAGTTGTGGTCTGGGTGAGGTCCAGTTGTGACCTGGGTGAGGTCCAGTTGTGGCCTGGGTGAGGGTCCTGTTCTGGAAGAAATGATACATATACATCTTTCAGACATAACATTTTGTTCACATTAAAACATTCATATTTTGCACAATGACATGTGCTGTAGCTTGTGATACAGTGTAAATTCCTGTAACTCTTTGTCTGTAAAATATCTAATTAATCAGTTTTTTATCAGCATTTCTACTACCCATAAATTATCTAGTCGTAACAGCATTTAATGATTAATATCCATAAATAAAAAATCTTAATAAATGTCACTAGAATATGCAAATGTGACTTAAATTTGACCTTATTTTTCACGTCTGTCCTGTACACTTTGTCCAGGTTGATGGCTTCGTCTGCTTCTTGTTTTGACTTTATGCGCATCAGCTGGTCCAAATGTGCCACTTCAAGATGATTTGTGAATGATGTTTTGATATGATTCATTAAACTAAATCCTCTTTCACAATCCGCACTGGAAGCTTGAAATGTTGCACAAATATCCTTCCTTTTCTCTCTGTCTTTTGCGCTCTCCCGTGATAATGTACCCATCCCCTGTCCCATCTTGAGTCTTCGTACAATTCCAACAGCTTTTTTGGAATTCAGCTTTTTTATGCTGAATGTGACACTTGAGGTAGTCCAACTTCCATTCAGTCCACATTTTTCCCTCCGAAAGCTCACATGCTACTTTGGCTTCACTGCATGTTTTAAAGAGTAGACCTTTCTCACTCGAAAAAGAAAAAATCTCACCCAGTTTCACCGCTTGTTCTTCTATTAGCACATACTCCCACAGCCATTCCATCCTTAAAGAACCGCATTTCTTTTTTACTTTGGCCTGGTGAGTGGATGTGTCGCTGCCCATTCATTTCACCATGGTAAGGGTTGTTGTTAGCTAGCTAGCCTGCACGGCGTGTATGGGCAGGGCACATAGGCAAGTACTGTCAAGGCTATGATTGGCTGCGGAGCGTAAGTGAACTGTATCGTATCATTGGTTGGACACCTGTCACTCACTGAGTTACGTTACAAAATGGTACGAAAACAATATTATTGGTCTAATTCATTAGATTAGATTAGGTCTAATATTAGATATTTATTAATACGTTTATGTTGAATTTTATTTTATGCGCTGCATACATTTTCTTGTGCGCTGAGAATGTGCAAGCAGTGCGCAATTGCGCAAGCGCGCAGCTTAGAGGGAACATTGGTGGGTCGTCCAATGACTAAGAGGTTGGTGGTGCATGTCCCGGCTCTGGCTGTCCACATGTCTGAGTGTCCTTGGACAAAGACACTGAACCCTTTGTTAGTCTCCCAGTAGGACTGACAGAACCTTAGAAAACTACTGGTTGTATGAGTGAGTGTGAATGGGTGAATGTGAGGCTAATGTAAAGGGCTTTGAACCATGAAGGTGGAAATAGAAAAGAAAAGTCCTTAAGGCCAAAGTATTTTCTGGGTTAGGGTTAGGGTCTTGCCACATGATTATCAGATGATGTCACAAGTAAGTAGTGCTTGAGTAGAAGAGTTAAGCTCCATTGACACCCAGGCCAGACAAATTTAAATGGTTGTAAGAGTGAAACCAGAATATAACAGAACATATATTGGCTGCCCAGTAGTTGGGTAAAGCGAGGCCACCTGTATTTTTGGTTTCTGAAGATGGACTTTATTTATTTGAGGATGCTTACCCTTCCATATGAAGGAGGAAATGATAGAATCTAAGGAATCCAAAAAATGTTTGGGAATATAAATTGAAATGGATTGGAAAAGGTACAAAAATGTAGGGAGGATATTCATTTGAACTGAATTAAGTCGACCCACTGGAGAGATCAGCAAAGGTGACCACTGCACAAAACCCTGCTTCACTTGGTTTAACAGGGACAGGGTCTTTAACTAGACTGCTATGTTTTCTTGTAATTGGGATTCCTAAGAAAACTGATTTGTAACAATCTTAAAGGAGAGATTAGAGAACGTTAATGTAAGTGCCAGTTCATTGGTGGGAAATAATTCACTTTTATGCAAATTCAATTTGTAACCAGAAAAGGATCCAAATCAGGGGAATATTGATGACATATGGGGCAGATGCCAGGTACTTTTAAACAGAAGTGGAAGTAACTAAGTACATGTACTTCCATTACTCTACTTACAGTAAGTACAGTTTTTAGATATCTGTACTGCAGTTGAGTATTTATTTTTCTGTAAACTTTGGACTTTTTGGACCTACATTTGTTCATACATATTTGTACTTTATACTCTTTACATTCATACAAATATCTGTACTTTATACTCTTTACATTCATACAAATATCTGTACTTTATACTCTTTACATTCATATAAATATATGTACTTTATACTCTTTACATTTATATAAATATATGTACTTTATACTCTTTACATTTATATAAATATATGTACTTTATACTCTTTACATTTATATAAATATATGTACTTTATACTCTTTACATTTATATAAATATATGTACTTTATACTCTTTACATTTATATAAATATATGTACTTTATACTCTTTACATTTATATAAATATATGTACTTTATACTCTTTACATTTATATAAATATATGTACTTTATACTCTTTACATTTATATAAATATATGTACTTTATACTCTTTACATTTATATAAATATCTGTACTTTATACTCTTTACACTCAAGCCCCGCCCCCTGGTAATGAAACAAACGGCAATAGTTTTATGTAAAGATGCTTTTATTTTGTTAACATTTGTAAAAATCATGCTCTTATTGTGGAGGCTCAGTTTGTGACACAAACTCAAACATTAACTCTAACCCTAACACTTTTACACATGAACAGGATGGAACCAATCGTTTTAATTGGTAGGTTTTAGTCACATGACTATGATGATATCATCATTTCAGAAACCATAATTTGGACTTTTTTATCTCATTATTTTGACTTTTTATCCCAAGTCTTTTACTTTTTATTCCATTATTTTAACATTTTTATCTCATCATTTTGAGTCTTTATCTCACAATTTTTACTTTTCATCCCATGTTTTTTATTTTTTTTCTCTGAATTTTGATGTGGTTTAAATCCATCCTTTGGTTGTTTTAAGGCCGTGTGTTCACTGGTTTAAATCCATCCTCCTTCAGTCACTTCTTCTTTTTTTTACACTTTCTTCACCGCATGACAACTTCTGGGCTGGTAAAAAAAAAAAAGAGGAAAAATAAATGAATAAATGTCACACTGAAAAACATCAGCACACTGATGTTTTCTCTGTTTTTCTGTCTGGAAGCTGAAAGTCATTTTCATTAGTCATATCAAATTACTATTTGGCTCTATAGCGCCCCCTACAAATTTACACAAGAGTGTGCGTTTCTGGCAGAATATCGCATCCTGCCCATCTAGTTTATAATACATAATAGTGTAAGGTTATGAACAACATAATTGTAATTGAGAGTGTTACCTAACTCTCAAAGTAAAATATGACAAATTTAAAAAAAAAAATAAAAAATTAGCGTGTATGCACAAGCATACAGTTTTTTCGCAACATGGGCTATTAGTTATCTGGGTCTGTGGTAAGTAGAGATTTGACTGTATCTTGGTCATTTTTGTTCATTTTATTGAGTAACTTTGTCATTTTTCTTAAATGTATTGATTATTTTGTTGATTTTGGTTCATTTTATTCAATATTTTGTTAATTTTACAAACCAAAAATATTATTCACCAAACACCAGTAACTCAGTCCTTAATTCCTATTACAAGTCTGAGATTAACAAGGGTCAAAGGTCACCATAAGCATCATGAGTAGCTCCCTCATAGTCAATGGGATGATACGTACAGTAACATATATAATATTTATGTCTTGGGGGTTTCATTTTTGTAAATTGAATTTTCCTTCGTATTCAGAGACGAAAAATTGAGGTCAGTTGAAGTACCACTGTATTTAATAATTACCATACAATATATGATCTCTATTGTAAGTTGATTTATATAAAACCATCTGCCAAATGTAATGTAATAAAACAGCTTTACCAGTATGAATAAAACAATTGTTCCAGTGAACTGTGTGAACTTTTACACATCCTACCTTATAGTTGTGTTTTTTACAGAATGTCTTTAGTTTGTCCACATGACTGATTA
This sequence comes from Siphamia tubifer, assembly GCA_020466265.1. Taxonomy (NCBI): domain Eukaryota; kingdom Metazoa; phylum Chordata; class Actinopteri; order Kurtiformes; family Apogonidae; genus Siphamia; species Siphamia tubifer. Next base: position 263,100 of record CM035791.1, read on the forward strand.
TCTGTCCAACCCAAGGTTCAGTCAGAGGGACACACAGCGTCCTCTGGTGGCGAGTTACCAATCTGCACACAAACACAAAATGAATGTCACTCTGTGTGATATACGAGGTGAACATGAGGTGAACACGAGGTGTACAAGAGGTGAACATGAGGTGAACATGAGGTGAACGCGAGGTGAAGACAAGGTGTACAAGAGGTGAACAAGAGGTGAACAAGAGGTGAACATGAGGTGAACGCGAGGTGAACATGAGGTGAACACGAGGTGAACGTGAGGTGAACGTGAAGTGAACACGAGGTGAACACGAGGTGAATACGAGGTGAACGTGAGGGGAAGACAAGGTGAACGTGAGGTGAAGACAAGGTGTACAAGAGGTGAACAAGAGGTGAACAAGAGGTGAACAAGAGGTGAACAAGAGGTGAACATGAGGTGAACGCGAGGTGAACGCGAGGTGAACATGAGGTGAACACGAGGTGAACACGAGGTGAACACGAGGTGAACATGAGGTGAACGTGAGGTGAACACGAGGTGAATACGGGGTGAACATGAGGTGAACTGTGGTGAACGTGAGGTGAACATGAGGTGAACATGAGGTGAACAAGAGGTGAACGTGAGGTGAAGACAAGGTGTACAAGAGGTGAACACGAGGTGAACGCGAGGTGAACATGAGGTGAACTGTGGTGAACGTGAGGTGAACATGAGGTGAACATGAGGTGAACAAGAGGTGAACGTGAGGTGAAGACAAGGTGTACAAGAGGTGAACACGAGGTGAATACGGGGTGAACATGAGGTGAACTGTGGTGAACGTGAGGTGAACATGAGGTGAACATGAGGTGAACATGAGGTGAACGCGAGGTGAACATGAGGTGAACAAGAGGTGAACATGAGGTGAACACGAGGTGAACATGAGGTGAACGCGAGGTGAACATGAGGTGAACACGAGGTGAACGTGAGGTGAACGTGAAGTGAACACGAGGTGAACACGAGGTGAATACGAGGTGAACGTGAGGGGAAGACAAGGTGAACGTGAGGTGAAGACAAGGTGTACAAGAGGTGAACAAGAGGTGAACAAGAGGTGAACAAGAGGTGAACAAGAGGTGAACATGAGGTGAACGCGAGGTGAACGCGAGGTGAACATGAGGTGAACACGAGGTGAACACGAGGTGAACACGAGGTGAACATGAGGTGAACGTGAGGTGAACACGAGGTGAATACGGGGTGAACATGAGGTGAACTGTGGTGAACGTGAGGTGAACATGAGGTGAACATGAGGTGAACATGAGGTGAACAAGAGGTGAACGTGAGGTGAAGACAAGGTGTACAAGAGGTGAACACGAGGTGAACGCGAGGTGAACATGAGGTGAACGTGAGGTGAAAACGAGGTGAACATGAGGTGAACATGAGGTGAACACAAGGTGAACGTGAGTTGAACACGAGGTGAATACGGGGTGAACATGAGGTGAACTGTGGTGAACGTGAGGTGAACATGAGGTGAACATGAGGTGAACGTGAGGTGAAGACAAAGTGTACAAGAGGTGAACATGAGGTGAACACGAGGTGAACACGAGGTGAACATGAGGTGAACACGAGGTGAACGCGAGGTGAACATGAGGTGAACATGAGGTGAACGTGAGGTGAAGACAAAGTGTACAAGAGGTGAACATGAGTTGAACACGAGGTGAACACGAGGTGAACATGAGGTGAACTGTGGTGAACGTGAGGTGAACACGAGGTGAATACGGGGTGAACATGAGGTGAACTGTGGTGAACGTGAGGTGAACACGAGGTGAATACGGGGTGAACATGAGGTGAACTGTGGTGAACGTGAGGTGAACATGAGGTGAACAAGAGGTGAACGTGAGTTGAACACGAGGTGAATACGGGGTGAACATGAGGTGAACTGTGGTGAACGTGAGGTGAACAAGAGGTGAACGTGAGGTGAACGTGAGTTGAACACAAGGTGAATACGGGGTGAACAGGAGGTGAACTGTGGTGAACATGAGGTGAACATGAGGTAAACATGAGGTGAACAAGAGGTGAACGTGAGGTGAACACGAGGTGAATACGGGGTGAACATGAGGTGAACTGTGGTGAACGTGAGGTGAACAAGAGGTGAACGTTAGGTGAACAAGATGTGAACACGAGGTGAACGTGAGGTGAACACGAGGTGAACGTGAGGTGAACACGAGGTGAACGCGAGGTGAACATGAGGTGAACGTGAGGTGAAAACGAGGTGAACATGAGGTGAACTGTGGTGAACGCGAGGTGAACATGAGGTGAACATGAGGTGAACGTGAGGTGAACATGAGGTGAACACGAGGTGAACGTGAGTTGAACACGAGGTGAATACGGGGTGAACATGAGGTGAACTGTGGTGAACGCGAGGTGAACATGAGGTGAACATGAGGTGAACGCGAGGTGAAGACAAAGTGTACAAGAGGTGAACAAGAGGTGAACACGAGGTGAACATGAGGTGAACATGAGGTGAACGTGAGGTGAACATGAGGTGAACTGTGGTGAACGTGAGGTGAACATGAGGTGAATACGGGGTGAACATGAGGTGAACTGTGGTGAACGTGAGGTGAACATGAGGTGAACAAGAGGTGAATGTGAGGTGAACTGTGGTGAACGCGAGGTGAACATGAGGTGAACAAGAGGTGAACATGAGGTGAACTGTGGTGAACGCGAGGTGAACACGAGGTGAACGTGAGTTGAACACGAGGTGAATACGGGGTGAACATGAGGTGAACTGTGGTGAACGCGAGGTGAACATGAGGTGAACATGAGGTGAACGTGAGGTGAAGACAAAGTGTACAAGAGGTGAACAAGAGGTGAACACGAGGTGAACGCGAGGTGAACATGAGGTGAACATGAGGTGAACGCGAGGTGAACATGAGGTGAACATGAGGTGAACGTGAGGTGAAGACAAAGTGTACAAGAGGTGAACAAGAGGTGAACACGAGGTGAACGCGAGGTGAACATGAGGTGAACATGAGGTGAACGCGAGGTGAACAAGAGGTGAACACGAGGTGAACGCGAGGTGAACATGAGGTGAACATGAGGTGAACGTGAGGTGAACATGAGGTGAACTGTGGTGAACATCAGGTGAACTGTGGTTAACATCAGGTGAACTGTGGTGAACTTACAGCATAGCATCAATAGCACATCCTTGTCCATGGATCTGTGGTTTATAATCCACAATAACCTTTTTATCAACCTGAGTGTTAGTGACGTGTAGACAACAATCCACTGGTACCTGAGCATCTGAACCTGAAAACACACAACATGAACTTTTATTACAACTATTGAACTTTTATTACAACTATTGAACTTTTATTACAACTATTGAACTTTTATTACAACTATTGAACTTTTATTACAACTATTGAACTTTTTATGTCATTATTTGACTTTTCATCTCATCCCACACCAGATATTTCTGTATGAAGTTTACATGTTCTCCTCGTGTCTGTGTGGGTTTTCACCACCCACTGATAAGCTAACTGGTTAACTGTTTAACCAGTAAACTGGTCAACCGGTTAGGTGTGATACAGGCCTTCACCTGCTGGAGCTGGATTCGATACCATGTGACCTCTGACTTTTTATCTCATGCATCTGTCCATCAGTACCTGACAACACACACACACACACACACACACACACACACACACACACACACACACACACACACACACAGACGTACAGAACATTCTGGACAATAACTAAGTCTAAGTAACTCAGTAAATAACTAGTCAAAATTATGAGGTGAAAAGTTAAAATTACAAGTTAAAAAAATCTAAATTACGAGATAAAAAGTAAAAATTATAACATAAAAAAATCTAAATTACGAGATAAAAAGTAAAAATTATAAGATAAAAAATCTAAATTACGAGATAAAAAGTAAAAATTATAAGATAAAAAATCTAAATTATGAAATAAAAAGTAAAAATTATGAGATAAAAAATCTAAATTACGAGATAAAAAGTAAAAATTATCAGATAAAAAATCTAAATTACGAGATAAAAAGTAAAAATTATAAGATAAAAAATCTAAATTATGAAATAAAAAGTAAAAATTATAAGATAAAAAATCTAAATTACGAGATAAAAAGTAAAAATTATAAGATAAAAAATCTAAATTACGAGATAAAAAGTAAAAATTATAAGATAAAAAATCTAAATTACGAGATAAAAAGTAAAAATTATAAGATAAAAAATCTAAATTACGAGATAAAAAGTAAAAATTATAAGATAAAAAATCTAAATTACAAGATAAAAAGTAAAAATTATAAGATAAAAAATCTAAATTACGAGATAAAAAGTAAAAATTATAAGATAAAAAATCTAAATTATGAAATGAAAAGTAAAAATTATGAGATAAAAAATCTAAATTACGAGATAAAAAGTAAAAATTATAAGATAAAAAATCTAAATTATGAAATAAAAAGTAAAAATTATAAGATAAAAAATCTAAATTATGAAATGAAAAGTAAAAATTATGAGATAAAAAATCTAAATTACGAGATAAAAAGTAAAAATTATAAGATAAAAAATCTAAATTATGAAATAAAAAGTAAAAATTATAAGATAAAAAATCTAAATTATGAAATGAAAAGTAAAAATTATGAGATAAAAAATCTAAATTACAAGATAAAAAGTAAAAATTATAAGATAAAAAATCTAAATTACGAGATAAAAAGTAAAAATTATAAGATAAAAAATCTAAATTATGAAATAAAAAGTAAAAATTATAAGATAAAAAATCTAAATTATGAAATGAAAAGTAAAAATTATGAGATAAAAAATCTAAATTACCAGATAAAAAGTAAAAATTATAAGATAAAAAATCTAAATTATGAAATAAAAAGTAAAAATTATAAGATAAAAAATCTAAATTACAAGATAAAAAGTAAAAATTATAAGATAAAAAATCTAAATTACGAGATAAAAAGTAAAAATTATAAGATAAAAAATCTAAATTACGAGATAAAAAGTAAAAATTATAAGATAAAAAATCTAAATTACGAGATAAAAAGTAAAAATTATAAGATAAAAAATCTAAATTACGAGATAAAAAGTAAAAATTATAAGATAAAAAATCTAAATTACGAGATAAAAAGTAAAAATTATGTGTAGAGTTACCTAAAAACCGTACATAAGTACAGTAAAGGAAGTACTTAGTTACTTCCACCTCTGGTTTAAACTGACCTGTGTAGAAGCAGGTGATGAAGAGGAGGCAGATGATGAAGGCTCCACTCTCTGCCATGGCTGTGGATCAGCTGATGAAATAAAATGAATGTGACTCACATTTATATACTGAGTCTGAGTGAACTGAATGAACTGAAACTGAAATTGACTGTTCATTCACTACTCCTCCTCCTCCTCCTCTTCCTCCTCCTCCTCTTCCTCAGTCATTCAGGGAATGTCCTCAAATATTGTCTGAAACAGATTAAAAGGAGGTGAGAGGTTACATTTCACTTCCTGTACTTATGTCACCACGTAGACATTAGCTAATAAATGGTAAATGTCCTTCACTGTTCATCTTCATGGTTCAAAGCTCTTTACATTAGCCTCACATTCACCCATTCACACACTTTACATTAGCCTCACATTCACCCATTCACACACTTTACATTAGCCTCACATTCACCCATTTACACACACTCATACACCAGTAGGTTTCTAAGGTTCTCTCAGTCCTACTGGGAGACTAACAAAGGGTTCAGTGTCTTTGTCTCAGGACACTTGGACATGTAAACACCTGGACATGTGGACAGCCAGAACTGGGACGTGAACCGCCAACCCTTCAGTCATTGGACGACCTGCTCTATCATGTGAGTGTTTACACTGTGTACATAGTGTAAAAACTTTTTTTTTTTCATAAAATTAAATAAAAAATTATACCAATTTGGAAATAAATAAATGAAAAATAATTTCAAAAAATAAAATGGATAATAAAATAAACAAATAATATAAAACAATAATTAATAAATAATTTTAAAAAATACAAAACCTTTAATAAAGTAAATGGTAAATGGACTGCATTTATATAGCGCTTTTCCACCTTCATGGTGCTCAAAACGCTTTACATTAGCCTCACATTCACCCATTCACACACTTTACATTAGCCTCACATTCACCCATTCACACACTTTACATTAGCCTCTCAGTACAATTACAGTACAGTACAGTACAATTTAAAATGATGAAAATGTTCAAACAAATGAATAAACAAATAAACCCTTGGGGTGAGGGTGTGAGTTGAGGATAGTTTACTGTGCCATGACACCTTGAAGGAGCCATGAATGGAGAGCTCCAGTGATTCCCATCCTTTTGAGTATCCCGGGAAGTATCTTGTGGTTGGCTGTGTCAAAGGCAGCTGATAGGTCTAGTAGGATGAGGACAGAGGATAGTCCTTCTTTTCTTGCAGTCCTCAGAGCTTCTGTTACTAACAATAGCACCGTTTCAGTTGAGTGGCCACTTCTGAAACCGGATTGTTTTGGGTCCAGTTATCCACTCTGGTGGTTTGCAACTGCCCTATCCAGGGTTTTTGATAGGAAGGGAAGCAGTGAGACAGGACAGTAATTTCCTACCTGTGTTGGGTCGAGTGTAGACTTCTTCAGTAGAGGTGTTACCTTCGCTTGTTTGAATCCAGTGAGGATGGCTCCAGAGGACAGTGAGGAGTTAATTCTGCAAGTTATATCTGGGACGACTATTGGCACAATGTCTTGAAGCAGGTTTGTTGGCAGTGGTCCCAGGGGGCAGGTAGTGGGACAACTCTTACTGATGAGTTTGGTAACATCAGCTTCGGATAGACGAGTAAATTGACAGTGTTGTAGCACAATGAGCAGTTTCTTGGGTTGAGTTTCCGGCAGAAGCAGGGTTGCTAAATTCCTTACTGATGTTTGCTACTTTTTCAGTGAAGAATGTGGAAAAGTCATCTGGATGAAGATCCATGGCCGCAGGAGGGGGAGGTGGGTTGAGCAGTGACTGTAGAAAACTGTTTACTTGAGTCTGTAGAGTTGCTGATGTTTTCATTGTAGTAGACCTACTTGGAAGTTGTTACAGAGGTGGCGAAAGAGGCTAGTAGTGATCGTAGCTTTTCGATGTCTGATGGGTTGTCAGTTTTATGCTATTTTCTTTCTGCCACTCTGAGGGTAAATGGTCTGCACTAATATAGTTATTTTCTGCCTTCATGGTTCAAAGCCCTTTACATTAGCCTCACATTCACCCATTCACACACACTCATACACCAGTAGGTTTCTAAGGTTCTGTCAGTCCTACTGGGAGCCTAAGTCAGGGTTCAGTGTCTTGTACAGCGCGGACAGTTTCAGTCAGCCATGGTCAAGGTTGGGAAGATCATGCGGGTTTAATGGCTAAAGGGCAGAGGTTGTCCAGGTAGGAGTTCAGTGTGGAGCTGAGCGACGTTTACCAAGGATAGTGTGCTGGGGCAAGGCAGCAGCAACTTCTGAAGCAAAGCGGGAAGGTGACAGTTTGCATAGGTTGCGTCGGTATGTGACCACAGGAGGAGGTCTGGGTGGTAGCTCAGGTAGACCGATTGTGAAGTGGATGAAGAAATGGTCTGATACATGCAGTGGTGTTATCTTCATATCATTTGCTTGGCAGTTCTTTGTGAAGATCAGGTCAAGTTGGTTTCCATTTTTGTGAGTTAAAGCCTTATGAGACGACTTTGTTGTGATTTGGGGCTTTGTAAATAAAAATTTAAATTGAATTGAGTTGGAGAGCAACTGGCCAGATGGAGATCGAATGAGTTCATCAGGTGTTTGAAGTCCTTGGCATATGGGTTGACTAGGTGTATGTTGAACTCACCGAGGATGAGGGGACTTTCCACATCAGGGATGGAGGAGATCAGGGTGTCCAGTTCATCCACCATGGTACCTAGTGCTCCTGGGGGGTGGGGGGGGGGGGGTTGATAGATCACAATTATGGAGAGCTTGATTGGAGCAGTCACCTTGATGCTGTGGTATTCAAAAGAGCTGTAGTTATTTTTGGGCAGCGGGGGAGAGTGGTTCCATTGATTATGTATTTCCTCTACCTCGTGTAGGACAGTGCTGCTGCGGTAGCGGTGTTATCCAGTTTTAACCAGGTTTCCGTCAGTGCCAGTATGTCTAGAGAGAGGCTACTGGCATAGGCAGAGATGAAGTCAGCTTTGTTGATGGCAGATTGGCAGTTCCAGTGTCCAACTGTGAAGGAGCTTGATGCAGTGTTTGGAGGTTGTACAGGTTTCTGCTTTGGAAGGTCTGGCCGAATGGTTTGCGTCTCTTGTAGATCGCAGGGATTTTTGTAGATTTGTAGTAACATAAACACGTGGCTTGTCTGTGTCCTTGCCTCTATGGAGTTGATATACAATCGAGTCTTTCGGGTCTTTACACGAGGAGGTCAAACACGAGGCTGACATTAATAACACCTCGCTACTTAATAAAGTGAGGGGTGCCAAACGATGGGCCCCGCTCCCAGCAATAAGCTAGACAAAGGTAGCTGATGGTCCCTTGATTACTGTGAAACTAACAGACTCCTACATCTGAGCCAACTAATTACAAACAATCCACTCAGTAACAGAGGAGTGAGGATTAAAATACAATTAAACAGTTAAGAGAAAAAGTAGTAACCAAAAAATGTACTGGCTGTATATAGGCTGAACTTCTTGTCTGGTTAGTGTGCAAGCTGGTGTCCCATGGTGTGACTGTGTAAACATATCAATGTCCCCATAAAGATAGGAATAACAACACACACACAGTGGTGATTTTCCATATATTATATATAACAATAAATGTACAATAAATGTGTTGCAGACAAACAGACCTGGATCAGAGCCAACTGAGCTCCAGACGTCAGCTGACTTTTAGTTTGGATGCTATGTTGGCAGTAACCATGACGACCGCAGCACCACTGTTTACATTATGACAGTAACTATGACGACCGCAGCACCATTGTTTACATTATGACAGTAACTATGACGACCGCAGCACCACTGTTTACATTATGACAGTAACTATGACGACCGCAGCACCACTGTAAACATTATGACAGTAACTATGACGACCGCAGCACCACTGTTTACATTATGACAGTAACTATGACGACCGCAGCACCACTGTTTACATTATGACAGTAACTATGACGACCGCAGCACCACTGTTTACATTATGACAGTAACTATGACGACCGCAGCACCACTGTAAACATTATGGCAGTAACCATGACGACCGCAGCACCACTGTTTACATTATGACAGTAACTATGACGACCGCAGCACCACTGTTTACATTATGACAGTAACTATGACGACCGCAGCACCACTGTAAACATTATGGCAGTAACCGTGACGACCGCAGCACCACTGTAAACATTATGGCAGTAACCGTGACCACCGCAGCACCACTGTTTACATTATGACAGTAACTATGACGACCGCAGCACCACTGTTTACATTATGACAGTAACTATGACGACCGCAGCACCACTGTAAACATTATGGCAGTAACCATGACGACCGCAGCACCACTGTAAACATTATGGCAGTAACCATGACGACCGCAGCACCACTGTTTACATTATGACAGTAACTATGACGACCGCAGCACCACTGTTTACATTATGACAGTAACTATGACGACCGCAGCACCACTGTAAACATTATGGCAGTAACCGTGACGACCGCAGCACCACTGTAAACATTATGGCAGTAACCATGACGACCGCAGCACCACTGTTTACATTATGACAGTAACTATGACGACCGCAGCACCACTGTTTACATTATGACAGTAACTATGACGACCGCAGCACCACTGTAAACATTATGGCAGTAACCATGACGACCGCAGCACCACTGTTTACCTTATGGCAGTAACCATGATGACCGCAGCACCAATGTAAACATTATGGCAGTAGCCATGACAACCGCAGCACCACTGTAAACATTATGGCAGTAACCATGACGACCGCAGCACCACTGTAAACATTATGGCAGTAACCATGACGACCGCAGCACCACTGTTTACCATATGGCAGTAACCATGACGACCGCAGCACCAATGTAAACATTATGACAGTAACCATGACAACCGCAGCACCACTGTTTACATTTTGACAGTAACCATGACGACCGCAGCACCACTGTTTACATTTTGACAGTAACCATGACGACCGCAGCACCGCTGTTTACATTTTGACAGTAACCATGACGACCGCAGCACCGCTGTTTACATTATGATAGTAACCATGACGACTGCAGCACCACTGTTTACATTATGACAGTAACCATGACAACTGCAGCACCACTGTAAACATTATGACAGTAACCATGACAACCGCAGCACCACTGTTTACATTATGGCAGTAACCATGACAACCGCAGCACCACTGTTTACATTTTGACAGTAACCATGACGACCGCAGCACCGCTGTTTACATTATGACAGTAACCATGACGACCGCAGCACCACTGTTTACATTATGACAGTAACCATGACAACCGCAGCACCACTGTTTACATTATGACAGTAACCATGACAACCGCAGCACCGCTGTTTACATTTTGACAGTAACCATGACGACCGCAGCACCGCTGTTTACATTATGACAGTAACCATGACAACTGCAGCCTCAATGTAAACATTATGACAGTAACTATGACAACCGCAGCACCACTGTTTACATTATGGCAGTAACCATGACAACCGCAGCACCACTGTTTACATTATGGCAGTAACCATGACAACCGCAACACCACTGTAAACATTATGGCAGTAACCATGCCAACCGCAGCACCACTGTAAAAATTATGGCAGTAACCATGACGACCACTGCACCACTGTTTACATTATGACAGAAACCATGATGACCACTGCACCACTGTTTACATTATGACAGTAACCATGACGACCGCAGCACCACTGTAAACATTATGGCAGTAACCATGACGACCGCAGCACCACTGTAAACATTATGGCAGTAACCATGACGACCGCAGCAACACTGTAAACATTATGGCAGTAACCATGACGACCACTGCACCACTGTTTACATTATGACAGTAACCATGACGACCACTGCACCACTGTTTACATTATGACAGTAACCATGACGACCGCAGCACCACTGTAAACATTATGACAGTAACCATGACGACCGCAGCACCACTGTTTACATTATGACAGTAACCATGACGACCACTGCACCACTGTTTACATTATGACAGTAACCATGACGACCACTGCACCACTGTTTACATTATGACAGTAACCATGACGACCGCAGCACCACTGTAAACATTATGACAGTAACCATGACGACCGCAGCACCACTGTAAACATTATGACAGTAAACATCTTCACACAATCAGAGTGCACATCTGACTTCAGTTCATGTCTTATTCAGATTTATATGTAGAAATTAAACAGATTAAATATAACAGACCAGTATAATGCCCCTGGGGGATTTTCTAAAGTATCTGCTCCTCAGCTGAAAAAAGACTTCACTGATTAGCAGTATGCTAAGATCTACAGCCAGTATGGGTTCTGATCAATGATCACTAGGTGAGCACTAGTTCAACATAAGGCCAACACTAGGTGAGCACTAGTTCAACACTAGGCCAACACTAGTTCAAAACTAGGTCAACACTAGACCAACACTTGGTGAACACTAGACCAACACTTGGTGAACACTAGGCCACCTGAGGCTGGAGGTCAAACCTTCTCTTGACCCTCTGCACTTTGTCTACCAGCCACGTATGGGGGGTGGATGATGCTGTCATCTATCTACTGCAGAGAGTTCACTCACAATTGGATGGTGGTGGGGATTTTGTTAGAGTCACATTCTTTTATTTGTCCAGTTCCTTCAACACCATCCAGCCTACTGGGTAAGACACTGCAGCTGATGGGTGTCAGCTGATCTTCTGTCTCCTGGATCACTGATTACCTGGCTGACAGGCTGGGCAGTGATCTGTCTGATGTGGTGATGAGTGATGTAGGAGTCCCACAGGGCACTGTGCTCTGTTCATTCCTGTTCACCTTATACACCTCTGACTTTCAGTACAACTCATAGTATTGTCACCTTCAGAAGTGTTCTGATGACTCTGCAGTTGTTGTTTGTATAAGTGGTGGATGTTAGGTGGAGTACAGGGGCCTAGTGGACAGGAGGTGGAGTACAGGGGCCTAGTGGACAGGAGGTGGAGAACAGGGGCCGAGTGGACAGGAGGTGGAGTACAGGGGCCTAGTGGACAGGAGGTGGAGTACAGGGGTCTAGTGGACAGGAGGTGGAGTACAGGGCCTAGTGGACAGGAGGTGGAGAACAGGGGCCTAGTGGACAGGAGGTGGAGAACAGGGTCCTAGTGGACAGGGGGTGGAGAACAGGGGCCGAGTGGACAGGAGGTGGAGTACAGGGGCCTAGTGGACAGGAGGTGGAGAACAGGGGCCTAGTGGACAGGAGGTGGAGTACAGGGGCCTAGTGGACAGGAGGTGGAGAACAGGGGCCTAGTGGACAGGAGGTGGAGAACAGGGTCCTAGTGGACAGGAGGTGGAGTACAGGGGCCTAGTGGACAGGAGGTGGAGAACAGGGGCCTAGTGGACAAGAGGTGGAGAACAGGGGCCTAGTGGACAGGAGGTGGAGTACAGGGGCCTAGTGGACAGGAGGTGGAGAACCGGGGCCTAGTGGACAGGAGGTGGAGTACAGGGGCCTAGTGGACAGGAGGTGGAGTCAAGGGGCCTAGTGGACAGGAGGTGGAGAACAGGGGCCTAGTGGACAGGAGGTGGAGAACAGGGGCCGAGTGGACAGGAGGTGGAGTACAGGGGCCTAGTGGACAGGAGGTGGAGAACAGGGGCCTAGTGGACAGGAGGTGGAGTACAGGGGCCTAGTGAACAGGAAGTGGAGTACAGGGGCCTAGTGGACAGGAGGTGGAGAACAGGGGCCTAGTGGACAGGAGGTGGAGTACAGGGGCCTAGTGGACAGGAGGTGGAGTACAGGGGCCTAGTGGACAGGAGGTGGAGAACAGGGGCCTAGTGGACAGGAGGTGGAGTACAGGGGCCTAGTGAACAGGAAGTGGAGTACAGGGGCCTAGTGGACAGGAGGTGGAGAACAGGGGCCTAGTGGACAGGAGGTGGAGTACAGGGGCCTAGTGGACAGGAGGTGGAGTACAGGGGCCTAGTGGACAGGAGGTGGAGAACAGGGGCCTAGTGGACAGGAGGTGGAGAACAGGGGCCGAGTGGACAGGAGGTGGAGTACAGGGGCCTAGTGGACAGGAGGTGGAGTACAGGGGTCTAGTGGACAGGAGGTGGAGTACAGGGGCCTAGTGGACAGGAGGTGGAGAACAGGGGCCTAGTGGACAGGAGGTGGAGAACAGGGTCCTAGTGGACAGGGGGTGGAGAACAGGGGCCGAGTGGACAGGAGGTGGAGTACAGGGGCCTAGTGGACAGGAGGTGGAGAACAGGGGCCTAGTGGACAGGAGGTGGAGTACAGGGGCCTAGTGGACAGGAGGTGGAGTTGCTGCTTAATGTGGACAAGACCAAAGAGTTGGTAGTTGACTTTAGGAGGAAGGAAGTGGCTCCTCAGCCGCACTGCATCCAGAGTAAAGACATGGTTGAGGAATATAAATACCTGGGTGTGAATATCGACAGCAGACTGAACTGGAAGACCAACAGCACCCTAACCCTGCAGCAGGTTCTACTTCCTCAGGAAGCTGAGGTCATTTACTGTAGCAGATGCTGGAAATAGTCAGTCTATTGTGGCCAGTGTCCTATTTATATCTGTGGTCTGCTGGGGGCAGCATTGCAGTCAGTGACATCAACAGAACGGGTGTGTGAATGGGTGAATGTGAGGCTAATGTAAAGCGCTTTGAGCACCATGAAGGTGGAAAAGCGCTATATAAGTGCAGAACATTTACCATCCATTTAACAGACTGAGCAAATTTATAAGGAATGCTGGATCTGTCATTGGCTGCAGACGAGACACTGTAGAGGCAGCGGTGGAACAAACTGTTATCTATCCTGGATAACCCTGTCCATCCTGTACTCGGCAGACATCAGAGGTTTTTCTTCCAAAAGGTTCAGACAGCTTCACTGTCTCAAGGACCAGTACAGGAAATATTTCCTGCCGCAACCAATAAAACTGTTCAGCTCTTTACATTAGCCTCGCATTCACCCATTCACACACACTCATACACCAGTAGGTTTCTAAGGTTCTGTCAGTCCTACTGGGAGACTAAGGGTTCAGTGTCTTCACCCAAGGACACTTCAACATGTGGATAGCGGGAGGGACATGAACTGCCAACCCTTCAGGCATTGGACGCCCCACTCTACCAACTGAGCCACAGCCGCCCCGTTGTGTCGGCGATGACAATAGCTGTGTTTCCATTACAGTTTTTGCAAAACAATAGCGATATTCCTAAAATTTTGACAAAATATACTTCCACTTTGAACGTAAATGTTGCACTTATGTAGCGTCTTTCCACCTTCATGGTGCTCAAAGCGCTTTACATTAGCTTGACATTCACACACACACTCATACACCAGTAGGTTTCTAAGGTTGTCAGTCCTAGTGGGAGAGGTCAGGGTTCAGTGTCTTGCCCAAGGACACTTGGACATGTGGACAGACAGAGCCGGGACGCAAACCACTAACCTCTCGGTCATTAGGCCACTCACTCTACCAACTGAGCCACATATAATTGCAGAAAAAGTGTTTCCATTGCGCTTTTGCGATATATTAGAATATGGAAACGTCTGAAAAACGTTTTATCAATGTTTGAGTGGTTTTTTTTCGAAATTCAGGTGTTTCCATTACCAGATTTTTATAGTGATATTTACATTTTGCAAATTTCCAAGGGTAATGGAAAGGCAGCTAATGAGTGACTCTAGTAACTGGTAATTTTGCACTATTGTAATCAAATTATGAGATAAAAAGTAAAAATGATCAGATAAAAATTCAAATTTATCTGATAAAAAGTCAAAATGATCATCTAAATGAAATAAAAATCATTTAGATCAGAAGGTTTAAAATCAGGGTGTTGGTTTGTGGGGTTGTTAAGTTCATGGTGGGTGGTTAGGTTTATAGGACTTTTACCATTCCAAATCAGTTTCGGTACTTCCATCTTGTCTTCAGTATTTAGAGTTGGCTCTAGTAGTTCTGCGATCAACCCCTTCCTGTTTGTCAAATTTCAGGTACGCAATATTTCCTCATTCTCTTGTCACTTTCATTTCGGGAATCAGTTCCTTTCTCTCTTTTTTCTTTTCCCACTGGGTTTTGAAGTTTTTTCTTGCCGAGAAGGAGGGTCTAAGGACAGGGGATGCTTGGGACTTTTCATGTATCTCTGTAGTTGATTGTGTTTTTGTAAAGCCCTGTGAGACGACTTTGTTGTGACTTAGGGCTTTATAAATAAAATTGAATTGAATTGAATTCTCTTCTGTCTCACCTTCTCTGAGAAGTCCTCAATGATGTAGATGTTACTTCCTGTCAGATATTTCGCTCGTTTGATGATTGTGTCCCAGTTTTTTTCTCCCAAACATTATGTAGACAGTGTGGTGTGCGTCTTGGTCGCTGCCTTAAACTTTTTGCACTTAATATTGAAAGTAAGGACGTGTGACAGACATGTGGACAGTCCAGTTTTAGAGCCATGGGTCCAGACCAAATGCAGACATATGTTCACCTACTGATGATGTTCAGTTCAATTTAACAGAAAACTCTTTGCTAACGTTAGCTTTTGTTTTGTTGGGGTTAAAATGTGGATGTTTGTGTCTTGTCAGTGGACATTGTTACGTTGCAGTGAACTTTAATACAAGTTGCTCATTGATGGACAAACGTGGGTCTGTGTGTTTGTTTTGTTTTTTTAGCCACGTGTTGTCCACTGACAATGTGATGACATCATCACAACATGTCGACTCGACTCCAACTAACCCTAACCCGGGGAGGACAGTGTCATGGGGACAGGGTAGACAGTGTCATGGGGACAGGGTGGACAGTGTCACGGGGACAGGGAGGACAGTGTCATGGGGACAGGGAGGACAGTGTCATGGGGACAGGGTGGACAGTGTTGTGGGGACAGGGAGGACAATGTCATGGGGACAGGGTGGACAGTGTTGTGGGGACAGGGAGGACAATGTCATGGGGACAGGGAGGACAGTGTCATGGGGACAGGGTGGACAGTGTTGTGGGGACAGGGAGGACAGTGTCATGGGGACAGGGAGAACAGTGTCATGGGGACAGTGTGGACAGTGTTGTGGGGACAGGGAGGACAATGTCATGGGGACAGGGTGGACAGTGTTGTGGGGACAGGGAGGACAATGTCATGGGGACAGGGTGGACAGTGTTGTAGGGACAGGGAGGACAGTGTCATGGGGACAGGGTGGACAGTGTTGTAGGGACAGGGAGGACAGTGTCATGGAGACAGGGTGGACAGTGTCATGGGGACAGGGTGGACAGTGTTGTAGGGACAGGGAGGACAGTGTCATGGGGACAGGGTGGACAGTGTTGTGGGGACAGGGTGGACAGTGTCATGGGGACAGGGAGGACTGTGTCATGGGGACAGGGAGGACAGTGTCATGGGGACAGGGAGGACAATGTCGTGGGAACAGGGAGGACAGTGTCGTGGGGACAGGGTGGACAGTGTTGTGAGGACAGGGAGGACAGTGTTGTGAGGACAGGGTGGACAGTGTTGTGGGGACAGGGAGGACAGTGTCATGGGGACAGGGAGGACAGTGTCATGGGGACAGGGAGGACAATGTCGTGGGAACAGGGAGGACAGTGTCGTGGGGACAGGGTGGACAATGTTGTGAGGACAGGGTGGACAGTGTCGTGGGGACAGGGTGGACAGTGTTGTGAGGACAGGATGGACAGTGTTGTGAGGACAGGGAGGACAGTGTCGTGGGGACAGGGTGGACAGTGTTGTGAGGACAGGGTGGACAGTGTTGTGGGGACAGGGTGGACAGTGTTGTGGGGACAGGGTGGACAGTGTCGTGGGGACAGGGTGGACAGTGTTGTGAGGACAGGGAGGACAGTGTCGTGGGGACAGGGTGGACAGTGTTGTGAGGACAGGGTGGACAGTGTTGTGGGGACAGGGTGGACAGTGTTGTGGGGACAGGGTGGACAGTGTTGTGGGGACAGGGTGGACAGTGTTGTGGGGACAGGGTGGACAGTGTTGTGGGGACAGGGTGGACAGTGTTGTGGGGACAGGGTGGACAGTGTTGTGGGGACAGGGTGGACTTTGGACAGTGTTTATTGTCACAGTTAAAACAGTGTTTACAGACACTTTCACTTTCTTGAAAATCTTGGATCGTTTCCTCATCTGATCATTTTCACGGTGGACTTCCCCTACTGAAGCATTTACCAGAAAATGAAAAGAGTTGATGAATGTGAAACCAAAGCACCTAGGAGTGGTTTATCAGAATGTGGGACGTAACCAAGCTTACAAAAGAAATAAGGGTCTGGAACAAAAGCAGGAGTGACTGGAAGGAAAGAAGTGTACTGTTCCTCAGGCATTTGTGGAAAATAAACAACAGTCTTTTCACTTGTGGTTAATTTAATGAAACAGGTTTTATCCTCTGATCTGTGAAGTTGTATTTGTAATAACAGCTTTACTCACTGACACACACATACAATGTGGGCACAGTCTCAGTGTAGATCACTCCACGTGAGGGTCATATAGTTCCATAACATCTCACAACACTCTCTAGTATTGATCTACTGATATAGATTTATTACAGATATCGATAAGATTTTCTGGCCAAAGTACTCATATTCTGTACTACAGTAGAAATACAGCTACTGGTGTGTAAAAATAGTGGGGCCGTCATGGTAAAAACCTGTCCATCAGGACACGGACCACTCTCTGTCAGGAAAAAAATAAAAACTTCCACAAGTTTGTTGAAACAAAGACAGAAGAACACACAGTATTTACAGCCACATGACATCTGTGTTTAAAGGTTCACCTCTGGGTTTAGTGGAAGAATTAGTGAAGGGTTTCAGTGTTCTGTAGTCAGGAAAGACAGACACATATCTGGGGACTCGTCACATCCTTTACACTCTCAGTTTGTCCCAATGGTCCAAGCTGCAATATATATAAAAAATATTTTATAGCACATGCCATACAAGCTCTGAACGCCATCTGACTTTACAAGGTGTTCCCCTCAGAAGGCTACTGTATTTACATCCACCGGTGCCGTCTTTTTGCCTGTTTGCACAATGTATATGTCTGCGTATGTTGTGGAATGTCCAAATGTGTTTTTATGTAAATTAACGTCTTGAGAGGCTGAAGGCAAATTTCCACCATGGTGGATAATAAAGTTTTTCTTATCTTATCTTCTTATTAGAGACAAGTGGTGAGAAGTCATTCACAAAAACTGTCCACATGCGTAAAGCAACCGTTTCTGATGTCTGTCAGTGGATCCTAACAGCCTGGAGTTACTGAAGAGAACCCTGACCTCTGACCTCTGACCCTGTGTAAGAATCCACCATCACCAACAGGTTCTGAAAGGATGGACTGTTACTGAAGAGAACCCTGACCTCTGACCTCTGACCCTAACCCTGTGTAAGAATCTACCATCACCAACGGGTTCTGAAAGGATGGACTGTTGCTGAAGAGAACCCTGACCTCTGACCTCTGACCCTGTGTAAGAATCTACCATCACCAACGGGTTCTGAAAGGATGGACTGTTGCTGAAGAGAACCCTGACCTCTGACCTCTGACCCTGTGTAAGAATCCACCATCACCAACGGGTTCTGAAAGGATGGACTGTTACTGAAGAGAACCCTGACCTCTGACCTCTGACCCTGTGTAAGAATCCACCATCACCAACGGGTTCTGAAAGGCTGTGGACGGCTACTGCACCTTCAGAACCAACTTCACCAGAGGACAATAGTGACACAGAGAGTGAGACAGATGGAGACAGATGTGAAGAAGCACTTCTGAGGTTGTTCAACTGTGACACAGAAGAAGACGACTTCATGGGTTTCAGTGAAGATAATTAAAACACTGGTTATTTTTGTTTTGGTTCTGTTCACTTTTAATATTTACTGAAGCGTTAAAAGACACTGTTAGGAAAAATGTGTTGAAGTACAAACGTAGTTAAATCCTTCTGTACATGCAGTAAATATATGATTGTTCAACATATATATCTGCAGCTTATAACCCACTGAAGTTTGCATATTATTATTTTTTATTATATTTTATACAATTCATAAAAAATCATGAATTGCAAGGTGTAACAGTCACAGTTTGTTTTTAATTTGGGACGATTCCGTCTTTAAGGGTCGTTTGACAACCTTACACACACACACACACACTGTAGGCGACCTGTCAATCAAACGAACACATCCATCTCTACTGTCTATGAACATTAGCTTAGATGCTAATCAGCTGTTTTATCAAAACATCGGTGCTAACGTTAGTGTATGACAAGTTGACAATTAACAGTATTAACAGTTTCATAACTAAAGTTAAAGTTAATGAACTTAACATCAGATGGAAGTTGAAGTGTCTTTGTGCAGATAATAGTCATAGCCTCTTTGGCTGTAAAGACAGTGTGTCCTAAAAATAACTCTACAGGTTATCATTAGTTGGTCTTTTGTCCAGTGATGGGGACACACAAAAACACTTTAAATTCAATGGCTGTGATTCAGAGACTTGATGAAAACAACAGAGGTCATGAACATACAGGTGACATTTGAGTGGCGGCTGCTTTAACAGCCAATCACAGCTCACTTGACCACAGTGTCTTTGTAGCAGGTTTGTAGTTCAAACCCTCTCTATCTAACCACTCCTTTACCTGTTTTCTTCAGCTTCTACATCCAACCATAACACACGTAGTTCCTGAACCACTTTTCCTCTTGTCGTTGTCCATCATTTTTTTCACTAAATCACTCAGTGTTAACATGTAAAGTTAACAGGAGGAGCCAGACAGGAAGTTCAATTCAATTCAATTTTATTTATAAAGCCCTAAATCACAACAAAGTCGTCTCAGAGGGCTTTACAAAAACACAATCAACTACAGAAATACATGAAAAGTCCCAGGCATCCCCTGTCCTTAGACCCTCCCCCTGTCCTTAGACCCTCCCCCTGTTCTTAGACCCTCCCCCAGTTCTTAGACCCTCCCCCTGTCCTTAGACCCTCCCCCTGTCCTTAGACCCTCCCCCTGTTCTTAGACCCTCCCCCTGTCCTTAGACCCTCCCCCTGTTCTTAGACCCTCCCCCTGTCCTTAGACCCTCCTTCTGTCCTTAGCTCCTCCTTCTCAGGAAGAAAAAACTTCCAAACCCAGTGGGAAAAAGAAGAAATCTTGAGGAGAACCACATTGAAGGACAGATCCACTCCCATGGACGGACAGACTATAGATGAACGTCCATTTATAAATGAAGGAAGGGGGGCTGGTCCAGACAGGCAGGGGGGGGGGGGTCCGGGGTCACAGGTCGGCACAGGCGAGATACTGCAGATCCTGTCGTCCATGGCTCCCGTGCAGACACTGTCAGGAGAGCCACCACTCCCCCCAGGGGGGGAGGGGGGGAAAGGGGACACCAGGTGACTAGTCATGAACAGACTTGGTATGAAAGATATGTTATAAAAATGACAGAAACAGATGTGAGAGAGAGAAAGAGAAGAAAGAACTGAGAAGAAAGTGAACAGCATAACCAGGAAGTAAAGCAGTAAGGGGTCGTAAGGTCATGGTACTTTACACATCTTTGAACATGATGACGTTCCATATTTTCCAGCCAATAAACAACAGCCAGGCTGCTGGACTCATGTGCAGGTGTCGAGTCCTGCTAGAGTGACTCTATGTTCACTTAATGGACAGAACGGTGGGCGTTCAACGGAACAATTTAACGTAAGCAAAGCGTAACTTATTTTGTGAATATGAACGATATCGTTGCAAAGGATTAAATGACAAATATCAGAACTATGTTAAATGAATACTTTAATAAATATATCAAAGATGTTAGCCTGTTCATTTAAATGTTTTGAGATGAAATTGGTTTTTTTTGGGGTTTTTTCCACGTCCGCCATTGTAACATATGTGACCCCCCACCAGTAAACCAGTCATAAGTGTGTGTAAATCCAAACAGAGTTATGTGTGTATCTTGGTAGAGTGGAAACTAAGGTTTAAGATGGTGAAAAAATGATGTTTCTATCACAAGTAGAACCAAAGTTATGGTCATTTTAATATCCACATTTGGACATATTTTACAATTTGCATATTTTTAGATATTGTCCGTTAAAGTTTTGGACTGTTTTGGGGTAGGAAGTCCTTAGCAACGCATAATAATTTGTATCCGATTGACACAAATTGTTGACAGATGTTAAAGGACACTCTGATGGACATGTCACAGAAGTTTTATATATTATAATAATAGGACAGAAGTGTGACGTATTATAATCATTTGGCTTACACCATTGGACAGAACATTCAATATAAGCTTTTACCTCGTACCAAACACTTGGGTGTTTACCCACGGAACGGAGATCGTTTTGTTCGGCGAAAAGAGGTGGAAGTCGTCTTTGTCTTTGCTCAGCAATACCTGAACTTTTGTCACCGCTTAAATAATTGACTCAATAAACACCTTTATTGATTGGATTTCAATGTAATGACCACAGGAAGTGAACATAGAGGTGTTAAGGTACCGTTTTTTGATAAGGTGTAAACACTAATAACAAATCACCTTCCAGCCTAAATTTGGCTGTAGCTCTGAACGGCTCAGCGCCACTTATGCCTGGTTTGGTGGTGGTGGGTCACATATTATATATTATCAACCCTTTATATTGAATCCCAGCTCTTTTGTTTTTTCTGGCAGAGTTTAGGCTGGTGTCGTTTTATAAAGTAAATAAATCACAGACATTAATGTTAACAGGAAATAGTAAAAGTCAATAAAATAGTTTCTTTTAATTGGCCCACTCAAGGTTTTAAATATTTAAGTATAATGATGACACCTTGAAATTGTCAACTTTATAGTAAAAATTCTAATAAACTAATTTCTAATATAAAAGTTAATATTGTGCGCTGGGAGCTGGTTCCTCTATCTTTACTAGATAATAGATGTCGTTAAGATCAACATTCTTTGCCTATATGGATCCTCCCATCTACCTTTAAAAACTTAGATAGGATGGTAATCAATGATTGAATCTTGAATGTGTCTGGTAAATTTAAGATGAGTTAACTGAATATAAAAGTGAATTTGAGTTGAATGTTCCATTTTTCTACAGGATGTAAGTGGATGTTGTTTTTTCTTTGGCTTGTACAAACTGAAACCTGGAGACTCGTCCTGATATAAACTGTTCATTGCTAACTTTCCACTTGCTAAGTTTGTTCTAGGTCATTTTTAAATGATGTGAAATGTGATGAATAAAAATATGTTCAAAAAGAAATGGAATTATGTGACATTTAAAGTTATTTATATATTAAATAAAGAAGAGACAGCAGAATACAAAATAATTGTGTTTTATTCACAGTAATAATCTGTTAAAAGCAAAAACCTCTGTTTTTATAAAACACATTTTCCAGTTTTCAAAATAAAACCATTTTTCCAGGCAGAACTTTTAACACAAACAATATATAGTGTTAGTCTTACATATATATATATATATATATATATATATATATATATATATATATATATATATATATATATATATATATATATATTAGTAAAAGTGGTAACACTATATATCTACACAGAATTCATTATGTATTAACCATTTGTACCTATTTGTTAACGTTAATAAACAATACATTAATTAATAAACATTAACAAACATTAATAAACAGTTAATAAATGGTTAATATATAGTAAATTGTGTGTAAGGATTATAAAGTGCTACCAGAAAAGTATATTTATTTTTTGTTATTATTTCAGTTGTTAAGGTGATCCACCAGTGTGACAGCTGGTGTTTTACATCCTCTTTCCCAGAATGCACTGCTCTGTAGAGCTGTAAAAGAAAACAGAAAAACACAGTCATTCCAGTTTTCCACTAAAGATGAATGTGTTTATTGTTTCATTCACTGTTTTCGTACCTCTTTAATTAGAATTAGAATTCTTCTGATCAACAATCTTAATGACCCTTTTGACCCAGGGGTGCCCCTCTGGGGGGGGCACGCACAGTGCATTTCCATTTTTGGCTATCAGCCTAAAAACAAGAAAATATAGAAAGAAAAGATTAAACTTTTACTTTTACTGGAGATATCACCATGAAATGACATGTTCATATACATATAGTAAATGTGCATCAGATGCAATGATCCATTTGAGTAAAGGTCAAAGGTCAAGGTCACAATTACCTAAAAGGTCAAAGTCACATTATGGGTTCTAACTCCAGAACAGAGGGTCACAGAACCTTCAGATTGGTACCAAATGATGCAGAATGAACATTTATACAATTCTAATAATAGGTGTTATCACCTATGACCAATAGTTTATGAGATCTCTGGAGGTCAAAGGTGACATGTGGCAAAATTAACTTCTGTAACAGTGTTTATTGCATTATTTAGATTTTTTTATGCCATGATTTTGTCTTTTTCTGGAGGTCAAAGGTGAAATGTGTACAAATTAACTTGGACTTAACTTAACCAAATTATCAATATTGTAAAAGGTCAAAGGTCAAAACTACATTATTGCCTCTAATTCAAAAACAGGTTGTCATAGCAACTTGAGACACAAAACAAGAGCGAGGTTAAACATTCTGTGAATATTGTTTCAGGTTCACAGTTTAAAAATTATTAATCTGAACAACTGTTTTTTTTTTTAATCAAAGTATTAAAATGTTTATTGACAATAGATCTGGAAAATCTTACTTTAAGGAATTCTACCAAGATGCTTTGCACTGGTTCCACTGGCATTTTTTGTTTTCTTAATTCAACTAAAGCAGTGTTTAATTAATTAATGTATTTAAAGATTCAAAATCATGAGATAAAAATCTAAAGTATGAGATAAAAATGGAAAAGTCTAAATTCCTACTCACTTAAATACATATGATCCATAATAAAACACACTGTGGCTTTTATAGAAAGTTCAAGTATTTGAAATGTTGTTTGTGTTGTTTTTTTTGTTTACTTACACAGTAGCAGTGATGTCACATCCTTTCCCCAGTTGTTGAATGAAGTAAGTGTGGATGAGTTTAGCAGGAACATGTTTATTAACAACAGTCAGACAACAGTCCACTGGAAGATCAGCTGGAACAACAAACAAACAAACAAACAAAAACAAACAAAATTAGACTGTTACAAACAGTACTGCTACTTCTACTGTACTACACAATACAAGTACTTCTACTGTACTACACAACACAAGTACTTCTACTGTACTACACAATACAAGTACTTCTACTGTACTACACAACACAAGTACTTCTACTGTACTACACAACACAAGTACTTCTACTGTACTACACAACACAAGTACTTCTACTGTACTACA
>CM035791.1:292500-362500 GCA_020466265.1 Siphamia tubifer
AAGTTAATGCTGCTGCAGCTAAAGTTAATGCTGCTGCAGCTAATGTTAATGCTGCTGCTGCTGCTAAAGTTAATGCTGCTGCAGCTAATGTTAATGCTGCTGCTGCTGCTAAAGTTAATGCTGCTGCAGCTAATGTTAATGCTGCTGCTGCTAATGTTAATGCTGCTGCTGCTGCTGCTAAAGTTAATGCTGCTGCAGCTAAAGTTAATGCTGCTGCAGCTAATGTTAATGCTGCTGCTGCTGCTAATGTTAATGCTGCTGCTGCTGCTAAAGTTAATGCTGCTGCAGCTAATGTTAATGCTGCTGCTGCTGCTAAAGTTAATGCTGCTGTTGCTGCTAATGTTAATGCTGCTGCAGCTAATGTTAATGCTGCTACTGCTGCTAATGTTAATGCTGCTGTTGCTAAAGTTAATGCTGCTACTGCTGCTAATGTTAATGCTGCTGCTGCTAATGTTAATGCTGCTGCTGCTAAAGTTAATGCTGCTGCAGCTAATGTTAATGCTGCTGCTGCTGCTAATGTTAATGCTGCTGCTGCTGCTAATGTTAATGCTGCTGCTGCTAATGTTAATGCTGCTGCTGCTGCTGCTAATGTTAATGCTGCTGCTGCTGCTAAAGTTAATGCTGCTGCTGCTGCTAAAGTTAATGCTGCTGTTGCTGCTAATGTTAATGCTGCTGTTGCTGCTAAAGTTAATGCTGCTGCTGCTAATGTTAATGCTACTGCTGCTAAAGTTAATGCTGCTACTGCTGCTAATGTTAATGCTGCTGCTGCTGCTAAAGTTAATGCTGCTGCTGCTAATGTTAATGCTGCTGCTGCTAAAGTTAATGCTGCTGCTGCTAATGTTACTGCTGCTGCTGCTGCTAAAGTTAATGCTGCTGCTGCTAATGTTAATGCTGCTGCTGCTAAAGTTAATGCTGCTGCTGCTAACGTTACTGCTGCTACTGCTGCTAATGTTAATGCTGCTGCTGCTAAAGTTAATGCTGCTGCTGCTAAAGTTAATGCTGCTGCTGCTAATGTTAATGCTGCTGCTGCTAATGTTAATGCTGCTGCTGCTAAAGTTAATGCTGCTGCTGCTGCTAATGTTACTGCTGCTACTGCTGCTAATGTTAATGCTGCTGCTGCTAAAGTTAATGCTGCTGCTGCTAAAGATAATGCTGCTGCTGCTAAAGTTAATGCTGCTGCTAAAGTTAATGCTGCTGCTGCTGCTAAAGTTAATGCTGCTGCTGCTAAAGTTAATGCTGCTGCTGCTAAAGTTAATGCTGCTGCAGCTGCTAAAGTTAATGCTGCTGCTGCTAATGTTAATGCTGCTGCTGCTGTGAAAGTTAATGCTGCTGCTGCTAAAGTTAATGCTGCTGCTAAAGTTAATGCTGCTGCTGTTAATGTTAATGCTGCTGCTAAAGTTAATGCTGCTGCTGCTAAAGTTAATGCTGCTGCGAAAGTTAATGCTGCTGCTAAAGTTAATGCAGCTGCTAAAGTTAATGCTGCTGATGCTAAAGTTAATGCTGTTGCTGCTGCTAAAGTTAATAATGCTGCTGCTAATGTTAATGCTGCTGCTGCTGCTAAAGTTAATGCTGCTGCTGCTGCTAAAGTTAATGCTGCTGCTTCTAAAGTTAATACTGCTGCTGCTAAAGTTAATGCTGCTGCTAAAGTTAATGGTGCTGCTGTTAATGTTAACGCTGCTACTGCTAATGTTACTGCTGCTGCTGCTAATGTTAACGCTGGTACTGCTAATGCTGCTTCTGCTAATGTTAACGCTGGTACTGCTAATGTTAATGCTGTTGCTGATGTTAATGCTGCTGCAAATGTTAATGCTGCTGTTGCTAATGTTAATGCTGCTGCTGCTAATATTAATGCTGCTGCTGCTGATGTTAATGCTGCTGCTAATGTTAATGCTGCTGCTGCTAATGTTAATGCTGCTGCTGCTAATGTTAATGCTGCTGCTGCTGATGTTAATGCTGCTAATGTTAATGCTGCTGCTGATGTTAACGCTGCTGCTGCTGCTAATGATAATGTTGCTGCTGCTAATGTTAATGCTGCTGCTGCTGCTAATGTTAATGCTGCTGCTCCTAATGTTAACGCTGCTACTGGTAATGTTAATGCTGCTGCTGCTAATGTTAACGCTGCCACTGGTAATGTTAATGCTGCTGCTGCTAATGTTAACGCTGCTACTGCTAATGTTAACGCTGCCACTGGTAATGTTAATGCTGCTGCTGCTAATGTTAACGCTGCTACTGCTAATGTTAATGCTGCTGCTGCTAATGTTAATGCTGCTACTGGTAATGTTAATGCTGCTGCTGCTAATGTTAACGCTGCCACTGGTAATGTTAATGCTGCTGCTTCTAATGTTAACGCTGCTACTGCTAATGTTAATGCTGCTGCTAATGTTAATGCTGCTGCTAATAGTAATGTTGCTGCTGCTGGTGTTAACGCTGCTGCTGATATTAATGCTGCTGCTGCTGCTAATGTTAACGCTGCTACTGCTACTGCTAATGCTGCTACTGCTAATGTTAACGCTGCTGCTGCTAATGTTAACTCTGCTACTGCTAATGTTAACACTGCTGCTGCTAATGTTAACACCTCTACTGCTAATGTTAATGCTGCTGCTAATGGTAATGTTGCTGCTGCTGTTGTTAACGCTGCTGTTGATGTTAATGCTGCTGCTGCTAATGTTAACCCTGCTACTGCTAATGTTAACGCTGCTACTGCTAATGTTAATGCTGCTGCTAATGTTAATGCTGCTGCTAATGGTAATGTTGCTGCTGCTGATGTTTACACTGCTGCGGATGTTAATGCTGCTGCTGCTAATGTTAATGCTGCTACTGCTAATGTTAACGCTGCTGCTGCTAATGTTAACACTGCTGCTAATGTTAACGCTGATACTGCTAATGTTAACGCTGCTGCTGCTAATGTTAACGCTGCTGCTACTAAAGTTAATGCTGCTGCTGCTAACGTTAATGCTGCTGCTGCTGCTAATGTTAATGCTGCTGCTAAAGTTAATGCTGCTGCTGCTAATGTTAATGCTGCTACTGATGTTAACGTTGCTGCTAATGTTACTGCTGCTGCTAATGTTAACGCTGCTGCTGCTAATGTTAACGCTGCTACTGCTAATGTTACTGCTGCTGCTGCTAATGTTAACGCTGGTACTGCTAATGCTGCTTCTGCTAATGTTAACGCTGGTACTGCTAATGTTAATGCTGCTGCTGATGTTAATGCTGCTAATGTTAATGCTGCTGCTGATGTTAATGCTGCTGCTGCTGCTAATGTTAATGTTGCTGCTGCTAATGTTAATGCTGCTGCTGCTGCTAATGTTAATGCTGCTGCTGCTAATGTTAATGCTGCTGCTGCTAATGTTAATGCTGCTGCTGCTGATGTTAATGCTGCTAATGTTAATGCTGCTGCTGATGTTAACGCTGCTGCTGCTGCTAATGTTAATGTTGCTGCTGCTAATGTTAATGCTGCTGCTGCTGCTAATGTTAATGCTGCTGCTGCTAATGTTAATGCTGCTGCTGCTAATGTTAACGCTGCTACTGGTAATGTTAATGCTGCTGCTGCTAATGTTAACGCTGCCACTGGTAATGTTAATGCTGCTGCTGCTAATGTTAACGCTGCTACTGCTAATGTTAACGCTGCCACTGGTAATGTTAATGCTGCTGCTGCTAATGTTAACGCTGCTACTGCTAATGTTAATGCTGCTGCTGCTAATGTTAATGCTGCTACTGGTAATGTTAATGCTGCTGCTGCTAATGTTAACGCTGCCACTGGTAATGTTAATGCTGCTGCTGCTAATGTTAACGCTGCTACTGCTAATGTTAATGCTGCTGCTAATAGTAATGTTGCTGCTGCTGGTGTTAACGCTGCTGCTGATATTAATGCTGCTGCTGCTGCTAATGTTAACGCTGCTACTGCTACTGCTAATGCTGCTACTGCTAATGTTAACGCTGCTGCTGCTAATGTTAACTCTGCTACTGCTAATGTTAACACTGCTGCTGCTAATGTTAACACCTCTACTGCTAATGTTAATGCTGCTGCTAATGGTAATGTTGCTGCTGCTGTTGTTAACGCTGCTGTTGATGTTAATGCTGCTGCTGCTAATGTTAACCCTGCTACTGCTAATGTTAACGCTGCTACTGCTAATGTTAATGCTGCTGCTAATGTTAATGCTGCTGCTAATGGTAATGTTGCTGCTGCTGGTGTTTACACTGCTGCGGATGTTAATGCTGCTGCTGCTAATGTTAATGCTGCTACTGCTAATGTTAACGCTGCTGCTGCTAATGTTAACGCTGCTGCTAATGTTAACGCTGATACTGCTAATGTTAACGCTGCTGCTGCTAATGTTAACGCTGCTGCTATTAAAGTTAATGCTGCTGCTGCTAACGTTAATGCTGCTGCTGCTGCTAATGTTAATGCTGCTGCTAAAGTTAATGCTGCTGCTGCTAATGTTAATGCTGCTACTGATGTTAACGTTGCTGCTAATGTTACTGCTGCTGCTGCTAATGTTACTGCTGCTGCTGCTAATGTTAACGCTGCTACTGCTAATGTTACTGCTGCTGCTGCTAATGTTAACGCTGGTACTGCTAATGCTGCTGCTGCTAATGTTAATGCTGCTACTGCTAATGTTAACGCTGCTGCTGCTAATGTTAACGCTGCTGCTAATGTTAACGCTGATACTGCTAATGTTAACGCTGCTGCTGCTAATGTTAACGCTGCTGCTATTAAAGTTAATGCTGCTGCTGCTAACGTTAATGCTGCTGCTGCTGCTAATGTTAATGCTGCTGCTAAAGTTAATGCTGCTGCTGCTAATGTTAATGCTGCTACTGATGTTAACGTTGCTGCTAATGTTACTGCTGCTGCTGCTAATGTTACTGCTGCTGCTGCTAATGTTAACGCTGCTACTGCTAATGTTACTGCTGCTGCTGCTAATGTTAACGCTGGTACTGCTAATGCTGCTTCTGCTAATGTTAACGCTGGTACTGCTAATGTTAATGCTGCTGCTGATGTTAATGCTGCTAATGTTAATGCTGCTGCTGATGTTAATGCTGCTGCTGCTGCTGCTAATGTTAATGTTGCTGCTGCTAATGTTAATGCTGCTGCTGCTGCTAATGTTAATGCTGCTGCTGCTAATGTTAACGCTGCTACTGGTAATGTTAATGCTGCTGCTGCTAATGTTAACGCTGCTGCTAATGTTAACGCTGCTACTGCTAATGTTAATGCTGCTGCTAATGTTAATGCTGCTGTTAATAGTAATGTTGCTGCTGCTGGTGTTAACGCTGCTGCTGATATTAATGCTGCTGCTGCTAATGTTAACGCTGCTACTGCTAATGCTAACGCTGCTACTGCTAATGTTAACGCTGCTGCTAATGTTAACTCTGCTACTGCTAATGTTAACACTGCTGCTGCTAATGTTAACACCTCTACTGCTAATGTTAATGCTGCTGCTAATGTTAATGCTGCTGCTAATGGTAATGTTGCTGCTGCTGTTTGTTACGACCCGAAAGGTGGAACATATTTTTGAAAGGACAAGAGAGTCAAAGGGTATAATTTGATTTACACATTTTAAACATTTTAAACCCAGTGCCCAAAGTAACAAAGGAAAAAGACCAGAGTGGACCGGCTAAATAAACATAAAGACGGTGTGCTAAACAGGCCAACCTTGTACAGGGCCATAGGAGCTGTCAGCGCACCGCTACCCTATCAAAGGAATAAATCACCAAATAATTCCTAACGAAAGAAAAGCGAAAACAGGATGTCCGGATCCACCTGGCCAAACAAAAAGGAACAGGCTAACAAAAAAGGCTAACAAAGAAACTCAGCATGCCTGGAGGATCCCGCGTGGAGTGGAGTGGATGCGTCTCGATGTGCGCGCTCCCACGGAACGCTGGGACCTGAGGAGGAGACCATTAGAAAGACCAGAGAAGACCAAAAAAAAAACGCCCCTACCGGTGCTCGTATAAATAGGGCGCATGGCGCCAAACTAATTAAGTTTAAACCTAAAATTTTTATCGAATACAATAAACAACAAATAATCGATCCAGAAAAAAACGCAATTTACTAGACAAAATATATTTATAAATGTTCATTCAAAAATAGACAAAACGAGCAAAGTCAAAAAGGAAATGACTAATGAAAATAGTGCACAGCACCTAACACTGTTGTTAACGCTGCTGCTGATGTTAATGCTGCTGCTGCTAATGTTAACCCTGCTACTGCTAATGTTAACGCTGCTGCTGCTAATGTTAACGCTGCTACTGCTAATGCTGCTGCTAATGTTAATGCTGCTGCTAATGGTAATGTTGCTGCTGCTGGTGTTTACACTGCTGCTGATGTTAATGCTGCTGCTGCTAATGTTAATGCTGCTACTGCTAATGTTAACGCTGCTGCTGCTAATGTTAACACTGCTGCTAATGTTAATGCTGCTACTGCTAATGTTAATGCTGCTTCTAATGTTAACGCTGCTACTGCTAATGCTGCTGCTAATGTTAACGCTGCTACTGCTAATGTTAATTCTGCTGCTAATGTTAACGCTGCTACTGCTAATGTTAATGCTGCTTCTAATGTTAACGCTGCACACGCCAACACTGATCTACAGGTTGTTGTATTTTTAATAGTATGTTCTTCAAACATTAAATGTGTTAAATCTTCAGCCTTTAATCAGATGAATGACTTTTTATTTAACCTTTATTTAACCAGGCAAGTCATTAAGAACACACTCTTATTTACAATGATGGTCTGCCAAGAGACCAGAGTCACTTGTAAACTAAAAACAGATAAAATAATGGTTCAAAAACATGCAGCAGACAACAAACACTTCTGGAAGATCCAGTGATAAAACACAGCTGACAGCAACATATAGCACTCATACTGGAGGGGGGGTCTGGAGTGGTCACATATACTGGGGGACAGGGGTAGAGGGGTTATTGTGGTGAGAAGCAGTGGCAGGTGTCCTTGAGGACGGGGCTGTAATAGAGTTTGTAAAGGTGGATCTGGGGACAAAAGGTTCCAGTTTGTGTTTTTTGTAAATTGTTCCAGTCAGTGGGTCCTGAAAGATTTGTCCCTCATAGTAGATGAAGTTTTGGGGACCTTAAGGTGGATCAGGTGAGCAGAGCGAGTGTTGTAGGGGGCAGATGTGAGTTGTAATAGGTGACAAAGTTAGAGGGGGACAGACCAAGGAGGGACCAGTGAATTTTGTCATGTCTGCAGTGATGGTCAGTTACCAGGGGGAGTATAATGTGCAGTGGTGCATTCTGGGGGGGGGGGGGGCAAAGCAGACTGCAGAGTGGTACAGCACATCCAGCTTTTTGAGGGTGCTCTTGCAAGCAACTCTGTAAATGACGTCCCCATAATCCAACATGGGAAGGATGGTCATTTGGATCAGCATTAGTTTAGCAGACGGAGTGAAAGTGGAGCACATCCTGGACAGGAAGTCCAGTTCGGCTCTGAGTTTGGATTAGAGTTTGTTGATGTGGGTTGTGAAGAAGAGGGAGCTGTCCTAGGTATTTATATTCAGTGACCTGTTCCAGTGGAGACCCATCCAGTGAGGTGAAGATATGGTTGGTGGGAGGTGAAGCAGAGCTCCTTCCACAGCCTGCCTTCCCAGGACCCTTCCTCTCAAACCACATGACCTTGGTTTTCTTGGTTTTGAGGAGGAGCTTGAGAGAGTAGAACACTTGTTGGATTGAACAGAAGCTGGTTTGAAGAGAGTTGTAGACAATGTCAGGGCCGCAGCCAACAGTGTAAAGGACAGTGTCATCTGCATATAGATGGACTGAGAAACATGGGCTGCTACAGAAAACTTATTAATATAGATGGAGAAGAGAGTCTGGTCATATGACGTCTTTACGTGACGTCATACGACGTCTTTACGTGGCGTCTTATGTCGTCTTTACACTGAGTAAACTACAGACACTTAGTAAACTACAGACACTAACTGACTGAACTACAGACACTAACTGAACTACAGACACTAACTGAACTACAAACACTAACTGACTGAACTACAGACACTGAGTAAACTACAGACACTAACTGTTGTGCCCCGGGCCTCCTGGGTCGGCCTTGGTGTGCTGGGGGGGGGTTGGTAGCTGCTCCCTCTTGATCTCCAGGTTTGCGTCGTTCACGGTGGCCCCGGTGGCTCTCTGGGGGCGGCGCCCTGTGGCTCCTACGGCCCGGGATGGGGGGTGCCCTGTTAGCTTGGCCCTGTCTTGTCGTGATTGCTGTTCTGGGCTTCGGGGTCCTTCACACTTGCATGTTTGATCGGGTCTCGCCAGCTACTGCCGAGTCCCATTTCAGTGAATGATGAGACCCCCCAGAATGTGCTGAGAATCTCTCCACAATCTCTACCCTAAACTCATTCTATTCTTGCACTGGTGTCCCCTTCTGGCCTATTCTATTCTATTCTATTCTATATTATACTATCAAGTCATCCACAATTATGGTGCTCACTACTGTTTTGTTTAATTATTTATTTATTGAATCTCTTTTTCTTTTGTGCTGGTTTGGTTTTCTTCTCTTTTTAGATTCATTTATCTATTTTTATTGATGTAGTTGGAATAACACACCACCTTACAATCTTTAACTGCAATAGCACCACCTGTTGGTTTCAGTCCCTGTTCCTCCTGTCCAGTCTTTATTTCCCCCACACATCACTGAGGTGAAAAAGAAAAATAAATAAATAAATAATAGATAAATAAAATAATAATAAAGTTCTGGATTTTCAACATATAAGGCACATTAAGAGAAGTTAAAGTCATGAAATAAAAAGTCAAAAATATGAATAAAAAGTCAAAATGATCAGATAAAAAGTCACTAATCACTAGCAGAATATATGAGCCACACTGGTTTTTTTTGTAGAACTAGTTCATATAGAGTAACAATAACTGCCTCATGTCCAATAACAGAATTCATGTGTGGGCGGCTGTGGTTCAGTTGGTAGAGTGGGTCGTTAGGGTCAAAGGTTAAAGCTGTGGCTCAGTTGGTAGAGTGGGTCGTTAGGGTCAAAGGTTAAAGCTGTGGCTCAGTTGGTAGAGTGGGTCATTAGGGTCAAAGGTTAAAGCTGTGGTTCAGTTGGTAGAGTGGGTCGTTAGGGTCAAAGGTTAAAGCTGTGGCTCAGTTGGTAGAGTGGGTCGTTAGGGTCAAAGGTTAAAGCTGTGGCTCAGTTGGTAGAGTGGGTCATTAGGGTCAAAGGTTAAAGCTGTGGTTCAGTTGGTAGAGTGGGTCATTAGGGTCAAAGGTTAAAGCTGTGGTTCAGTTGGTAGAGTGGGTCGTTAGGGTCAAAGGTTAAAGCTGTGGTTCAGTTGATAGAGTGGGTCGCCCAATGACCGAGAGGTTGGCGGTTCGCGTCCCAGCTCTGGCTGTCCACATGTCGAAGTGTCCTTGGGCAAGACACTGAACCCTGACTTAGGCCCCCAGTAGAACTGACCTTTGACCTTAGAAACCTACTGGTGTATGAGTGTGTGTGTGAATGGGTGAATGTGAGGCTAATGTAAAGAGCTTTGAACCATGAAGGTGGAACAGAACTATATAAATGCAGTCCATTTACCATGTGTCCATTTTATTCCATTTGTCCACATGTCTTTAAATGAATCATTTCCATATTCTGACATTTTTTTTTTTATAATTAAGCACTAATCTGTTAATACATTTAAAGACTTTTTAAACTCATCCAAACTTTGCTCATTGTTCTGTCCTAAATTTATCAGACTTCCTATTTTCCGTCTGAATTTCCTCAAGGACGTCCTCATTAACCCTAGGTTCTGTCCTCTCGTTTAATTCTAATTCATTTAAATGGAGCCACTTGTAAAAACAAATGTTTAAATAAACACCATTTGATTTAACCTTTCATTAAACACTTCTTTTATTTCTGCTCTATTTTCATTGACCAGGTTCTAACAGCAGAATGAATATTAAACACTGCTGTCTTCTACTGGTCACCCTGTGTTATTCTGGACTCATCCAAATTATTATTATTATTATTATTATGGATTTGTTTGAAACCAAAACAAGTGTAGGATCAACTATCAGTTGATGTTTAACTTGGCTCAGTGTGTCACTCATCCTGATGTTCAGGTTTATTAGATTTTATTTTACGGTGTCATTCAGTAAAATAATGGTTGATGATTTATGAATGACTTTGTTTTAGATGCTACTGTTAGACACTTCCATCCAATAATAGTCAAACACATGCAATAACTTGAACAACACAGTAACGGACACAACAAACCCCGCCCCCATCCTACATATTTGACCTAATTTTCCTTATCTTGTCATCATTGCAAAGCAGACTAACTGTGACCTTTGACCCCCAACCCCCATCATAAATGTACCAATCACTGTATACACTGGATTTTTGGATTATTTAGGTTTTTGTGGTGACACAAAGACACATGATTTAGCAGGACATGAGCATCATCATACAACAAAGGAGTTACTACTCTACGTTATAGATAAAAGTACTTTATTCACCCCATGTTATTAAATGTAGTTATGATTTAATAATAGATTAGTAATGACTTAACCTACAAACAACTTATTTCCACTCTACATTTATACAATGTTTATACATTTGAAACATATATTACATGTGTTTGTGAAATTTAAGGATGTGTGATCAGGTCATGTGAGTTTTTGCTGCTGCAGTTGTACGAGTGCATTTTGTATAAAATGTTAATTTGTGAAGTTTTAAAAGTGCAATGAAGAGGAGAAAAATAACATTTTGTTTCTCATTTCACATCCAAATATTAGTACGGACATTTTAAAAACATCCAAATATTAGTACGGACATTTTAAAAACATCCAAATATGAGTACGGACATTTTAAAAACATCCAAATATGAGTACGGACATTTTAAAAACATCCAAATATGAGTACGGACATTTTAAAAACATCCAAATATTAGTACGGACATTTTAAAAACATCCAAATATTAGTACGGACATTTTAAAAACATCCAAATATTAGTACGGACATTTTAAAAACATCCAAATATTAGTACGGACATGATACATCCATAGAGTCCATACAGAATGTTACCCCATGGAAATGACAGACAGACAAACAGACTAGAAATTCAATGAATTGAACACCAGGTGACTAGTCATGAACAGACTTGGTATGAAAGATAGGTTATATGACAGAAACAGGTGTGAGGGAGAGAAAGAGAAGAAAGAAAGAACTCAGTGTCTGTACTTCCCCCAGCATTCTAACTCCTAGGGCAGCCTAGACTGAACTGTGACTCATACACCATATAATTTTTTAACTAACCTGATCATAGGCTTTCTCAAACAGGAATGTTTTAAGCCTAATTTTAAATGTAGAGACTGTGTCGGCATCTTTAATATTAAAGGGAAGATGATTCCATAAGACAGTAACCATGGTAACTAAAGGCTCTAGCTCCATCAGACAGTAACCATGGTAACTAAAGGCTCTAGCTCCTACTGTACTTTTAGAAACCCTAGGAACTTTCAATAAACCTGCATTCTGAGAACGAAGGGTTCTATTGGGTTGGTACGGAACCAGATGATCTTTAAGATAAGAGGGGCCCATACCATTAACCCCTGACCCCTGACCCCTAACCCTAACCCATACCATTAATGGTTTTATATGTAAGGAGGAGGATTTTAAATTTAATTCTAGACTCAACTGGTAGCCAGTGAACGGTTTGGAGCACAGGGGTGATAGGGTTAGGGGTCAGGGGTCAGGGTTTGGAGCACAGGGGTGATAGGGTTAGGGGTCAGGGGTCAGGGTTTGGAGCACAGGGGTGATAGGGTTTGGGGTCAGAGGTCAGGGTTTGGAGCACAGGGGTGATAGGGTCAGGGGTCAGGGTTTGGAGCACAGGGGTGATAGGGTTAGGGGTCAGGGGTCAGGGTTTGGAGCACAGGGGTGATGTGTTCTCTTCTATTTGATCCTGTTAATAATCTTGCTGCTGCATTTTGAACCAGTTGAAGCTTTTTAGGGAATATTTAGGACACGCTACAAGTAAGGAGTTACAATAATCTAATCGTGATGTAACAAATGCATGAATTAATTTTTCTGCAGTCGTTTTAGACAGAATATTCCTAATTTTGGCTAATGTTGCGCAGGTGAAAGAAGGCTGTTCTACATGTTTGGTTAATGTGCCCTGACCTCTGACCCTTTGAATGAAAGATGTGGATCAAATAAAACTCCTAAATTTTTAACTGTGTCACTGGGTGTTCCACTTAAGTTGTCCAGAGTAACTATGTGGTCAGTTAGGGAGTCTCTCGCATTTTTAGGACCAATTATAACGACTTCAGTTTTTTCAGGGTTCAATAAAAGATAATTGGCACTCATCCAAGTCTTTATGTCTTGGACACATGTACTTAGTTTATCTATTTGTGTGGTCTGATCAGGTTTAATCGATAAATATAGCTGTGTGTCATCTGCATAACAATGAAAATTAATGCCATGATTTGTAATGATGTTACCTAAAGGGAGCATATATAGTGTAAACAAAATAGGCCCAAGGACTGACCCTTGGGGCACGCCATAATTAACTCTGGAGGACTGCGATGATTGTTGATTGACATGAACAAATTGGTAGCGATTAGATAAATATGATTTAAAGCAGCAGAGGGCTGCTCCTCTAATACCTATATCACATTCTAATCTGTGCACTAAGATACTGTGGTCAATGGTGTCAAAGGCTGCACTAAGGTCTAATAACACCAGGACCCATATTAATCCCATGTCAGCGGCTAATAATAAGTCATTAGTAACTTTAACTAACGTTGTTTCAGTGCTATGATGGGCACGAAAGCCAGACTGAAACTGTTCAAATAAACTATTATCCTGCAGGAATTGGCACAGCTGTTTAACTATTACTCGTTCTAAAACCTTTGACAGGAAGGACAAATTGGATATAGGCCTATAATTGGCTAAAATGTCAGGATCTAGGGTAGGCTTTTTCAGAATTGGTTTAATAACAGCATATTTAAATGACTGTGGCACATATCCAGTAATTAATGAAGTGTTAATTATATTTAGGACAGTGTTAATAATTAGGGGCAGAATCTGTTTAAAGAGTTTAGTTGTAATTGGATCTAAGAGGCAGGTGATGATTTGGAAGACATGATAATAGATATGACATCAGTTTGGTCTACAGTGGTGAAATTATTTAGTGTTACAGAGGGATTTATAAAAAGGCCTAGGTTTGAAACCACTGCTTTTTCTGATCTAATATTTGGGAGAAATGTCTCTATTTTGTCTCTAATAGTTGATATTTTATTGTTAAAGAACTGCAGGAAATCATCAGAATGGAGCGTGGATGGAATAACTGGTTCCACGGAGGTGTGTCTGTTTGTCAGTCTGGCTACAGTACTGAACAGGAATCTAGGATTATTCTTGTTTTCTTCTATTATGGATGAGTAATATCTAGTTTTGGCTGTACGCAAAGATGGATTATACTTTATTAAGCTATTTTTCCAGGCATTGAAAGAATCTTCTGAGTTGGATCGGCGCCATTGCCTCTAATTTAGGTGTTGTTTGTTTAATGGAGCGAGTGTCAGCGTTGTACCATGGGGAGGTTCATCTAATCTTAGTAGTTTTTAACTTAAGGGGGGCAACTATATCTAACGTAGTTTTTAATGTGAGCATGGTACTATCAACTAACTCATCACTTATACTGGGACTAAATGTGTCCTTTACATAATCACATGACAGACACAAATAGTGACTGAATTAACTCTTTGTACTTTGAGACAGCACGGTCACATAGTATCCTTTTCATTTGTGTTTTAATCACTGAGGTGGAAATATCCTCAAACAAAACCTGGAAGGTCATTAAAAAGTGATCTGAGAGTATGGGATTATGGGTAAAAACAATGAGGTCAGTAATTTCAACACCAAGTGTTAAGATCAGATCAAGAGTATGTCTGTGAATGTGGGTTGGTTTATGAACATTTTGGATAAAGCCTAATCCGTCTAGTAGGTCACTAAATGCATTACTAAGAGAGTCAGTGTTGTTATCAACATGTATGTTCAAATCACCAACTATTCTAATCCTATCCCAGTTCAACACTACACTGGATAGAAAGTCAGAGACTGATGAGATCCAAACTGTGAATAAGGACCAGGAGGGACATAAACTAGGACAAAAAGGACTGGTTTTTGGTTTCTGCAGTTGGGGAAAGTAATGGATGAAACTAGACTTTCAAAGGAATGGTAAGTGGGATTAATTTTAGGATTAATTTTAGGGCTAAGACCTAAACTGGAGTGAGATATTACTGCCACTCCTCCACCACCACCACTGGTTCTGGCTGTGTGATAGTTCACCTGGATTCATTTAATGCGACATATTCATCCTGCTGAAGCCAGGTTTCAGTCAGAGCTAAAATATCAATTTTGTAATCACTAATTAGATCGTTTATTAACAGAGATTTGGAAGAAATAGATCTAATATTGATCAGTCCACATTGGATAAAATTGTTAGGTGTTCTTTTAATCTGATTATTACTTAAAACTATTTTTATTAAATTATTTGATCTCACTCCTATAGGTTTTTTAATATTAGGTTTATTATTAACTACACAGTGTTTATTATTAACTACACAGTGTTTATTATTAACTACACAGTGTTTATTATTAACTACACAGGGAATAGACACAGTCTTTCTGTTATTTACTACATGGTGGGTTTGTGACAGCTCAGAGTAAAGTGGATGCACAGAGAAGTGTTTTACTCTATGACTCTGCGCCTGGGCCCGAACTCTGGATTGTCATTTTGACAGGCTAAGTTTGGTAGCCACATTTTGTGCTAAGAGAGAAGCACCTTCCCAAGTGGGATGTATGCTATCTCTGCCAATGAGCCCAGGCTTTCCCCAGAATGTACGCCAATTATCTATAAAAACAACATCGTTTTCTGAGCACCATCTAGACAACCAGCGGTTAAATGATGACAACCTAGAGTACATCTCATCACTGGACAAATTGGGCAGGGGTCCAGAGAACGCTACAGTGTTACACATCGATTTACAAGTTTACACACCGATGCTACGTTCAGTTTAAGAACCTCTGATTGTTTCCGTCGGACATCGTTACCACCAGCGTGGATCACGATGCGGCGGAAGCTAGCCCTGCTCTGCTGTAAAAGCCTAAGGTTTCCTTCAATGTCACTGACTCTGGCCCCTGGATAACACCTGACAGACACCGCTGGGTGCTTCACGTCTCTAAGAATAGAACTGACAATGAGGAGAGTGTCTGGTTTGGCCGGTGTTCTGCCATGGGGTCTGCTACAGACGCGAAGCTCCTGGTGCGCTACATTTGTACGACTAGCATTTGTGTGACTAGCACCACGCTTCCCCCGTACCGTCACAAAGCAGTCTCTCAAATCCTCGGGCTGCACGGGAGACGCTGAGGGGCTAGCCACGCTCCTATTGCTGTTAGCACGGCCTGCGGTTCCTGCAACTACTTCGCTATAGCTAGGCCTAGCATTAGCCTCCAAGCTGCAGAGCCGTGCTTCTAACTCAGAAACCCTGTCCTCCAACCCTGATACTAAACTACACTTCCAACAGCTACTTCTATCCTCAGTAAAGGAGGCAGGGACTCACTGTACATACAACACACTGAGCAGAAAATACGGGAAGAAGAAGAACTAGCCATGCTAAAGGAAGCTAGGCTAGCGAAGTTAAAGAGGAAACAATACACTCACCAGATGCGACGCCGTGTCGTCTCAACTCAACCCAATCACTGACTCGACTCAGAAGACGAAGTCATTCTGAGTATCATATCAGTCATTATTATATTAAATCATTATCAGTCATTATTATATTAAATCATTATCAGTCATTATTATGTTAATATAAAGTCAGTCCAGTCCATTTCTTCCATCTTCTTGTTCACACCAAATTTCAGAATGATCCCTCAATAATTCGTGACGGTATAGTGTGACCAGAAAAAGGTCAATATTTTGACCTTTGACACTGACCATGAAGGTCAAGTTAAATATCAAAACTATATTTACCCAAGAAGCTTGAAATCAATCACTTTAAAACTGTTCGAGTACTGGACACTGAAGAATTTATTATATTTATATTGACCTTTGACCTCGATGCACAACAATAGATCCTATACCGCAGGGAACATGGAGGAAGCTTCTCATCAAATTACACATAATTTGCTCCACAAATGTGGTCGATGAAATAAAAACAAACACCAGATCCAGAATTCAACTATGGAATGATTGTAAATTCATCCCAGGGCCACCTTGGAACCTTTGGCCACATGTTTGACACCCATGTTCTAGAAGGTTCTGCAGGTGAGATTAAAATCAATTAAATTAAATGTTAGTTTATTTATAGATCACAAATCACAACATCATCATCTTTCAGGTCTTTACAGAATCAACTGCAGAGAAACAACCAATCACAGAAATAGATGAAGTCCTTAACTCCTCCCCCTCAGTGGAACCACAGTGAAGCAGATGTTCACAGCAGGTGGTTGCCAAGGTAACCGTCCTCCAGCTTGCCTCGACTCATCTTCACAAACTGAGCGATGAGTTCAGCTTCTACTTTTCTGGCAACGACGACTGACTGTGGATCAGCTGGGTTAGAACCTCTGAAAACAAACAAACAAACGCACACACACGTTTTCATCCAAACATAATTTGTTAAAATGTCAAACATTTCAATTATTATGATTATTCAACTATTTCAGTTAAAATATGGTTTTGTTTTTGGATGAAGTTGAAATTTTTAAAAAAGTATGAAAAGTAATGAACTTTATTATGAAACTGGAGAAAAAACTGACAGTGATGAGGAAAGCTTCGCGTTAGCGTACCCCCAGGGTAAGCGTTAGCGTACCCCCAGGGTTAGCGTTAGTGTACGCCCAGGGTTAGCGTAAGCGTACCTCGAAGGTTAGCGTAAGCGTACCTCCAGGGTTAGCGTTAGCATACTCCCAGGGTTAGCGTTAGCGTACCCCCAGGATTAGCGTTATCTTACCTCCAGGGCTAGCGTTAGCGTACCTCCAGGGTTAGTGTTAGTTTACCTCCAGGGTTAATTCAATTCAATTTTATTTATAAAGCCTCAAATCACAACAAAGTCGTCTCACAGGGCTTTACAGAAACACAATAAACTACAGAAATTACAGTTAGCATACCTCCAGTGTTAGTGTTAGAGTTAGCATACCTCCAGTGTTAGTGTTAGCATACCTCCAGTGTTAGTGTTAGAGTTAGCGTACCTCCAGTGTTAGTGTTAGAGTTAGCGTACCTCCAGTGTTAGTGTTAGAGGTAGCGTACCTCCAGTGTTAGTGTTAGAGTTAGCGTACCTCCAGGGTTAGTGTTAGAGTTAGCGTACCTCCAGGGTTAGTGTTAGAGTTAGCGTACCTCCAGGGTTAGTGTTAGAGTTAGCGTACCTCCAGGGTTAGTGTTAGAGTTAGCGTACCTCCAGGGTTAGTGTTAGAGTTAGCGTACCTCCAGGGTTAGTGTTAGAGTTAGCGTACCTCCAGGGTTAGTGTTAGAGTTAGCGTACCTCCAGTGTTAGTGTTAGAGTTAGCGTACCTCCAGGGTTAGTGTTAGAGTTAGCGTACCTCCAGGGTTAGTGTTAGAGTTAGCGTACCTCCAGGGTTAGTGTTAGAGTTAGCTTACCTCCAGTGTTAGTGTTAGAGTTAGCGTACCTCCAGGGTTAGTGTTAGAGTTAGCGTACCTCCAGTGTTAGTGTTAGAGTTAGCGTACCTCCAGTGTTAGTGTTATAGTTAGCGTACCTCCAGGGTTAGTGTTAGAGTTAGCGTACCTCCAGTGTTAGTGTTAGAGTTAGCGTACCTCCAGGGTTAGTGTTAGAGTTAGCGTACCTCCAGTGTTAGTGTTAGAGTTAGCGTACCTCCAGTGTTAGTGTTAGAGTTAGCGTACCTCCAGGGTTAGTGTTAGAGTTAGCGTACCTCCAGGGTTAGTGTTAGAGTTAGCGTACCTCCAGGGTTAGTGTTAGAGTTAGCTTACCTCCAGTGTTAGTGTTAGAGTTAGCGTACCTCCAGGGTTAGTGTTAGAGTTAGCGTACCTCCAGTGTTAGTGTTAGAGTTAGCGTACCTCCAGGGTTAGTGTTAGAGTTAGCGTACCTCCAGTGTTAGTGTTAGAGTTAGCGTACCTCCAGGGTTAGTGTTAGAGGTAGCGTACCTCCAGTGTTAGTGTTAGAGTTAGCGTACCTCCAGTGTTAGTGTTAGAGTTAGCGTACCTCCAGTGTTAGTGTTAGAGTTAGCGTACCTCCAGGGTTAGTGTTAGAGTTAGCGTACCTCCAGGGTTAGTGTTAGAGTTAGCGTACCTCCAGGGTTAGTGTTAGAGTTAGCGTACCTCCAGGGTTAGTGTTAGAGTTAGCGTACCTCCAGTGTTAGTGTTAGAGTTAGCGTACCTCCAGGGTTAGTGTTAGAGGTAGCGTACCTCCAGTGTTAGTGTTAGAGTTAGCGTACCTCCAGTGTTAGTGTTAGAGTTAGCGTACCTCCAGGGTTAGTGTTAGAGTTAGCGTACCTCCAGGGTTAGTGTTAGAGTTAGCGTACCTCCAGTGTTAGTGTTAGAGTTAGCGTACCTCCAGTGTTAGTGTTAGAGTTAGCGTACCTCCAGGGTTAGTGTTAGAGTTAGCGTACCTCCAGTGTTAGTGTTAGAGTTAGCGTACCTCCAGTGTTAGTGTTAGAGTTAGCGTACCTCCAGGGTTAGTGTTAGAGTTAGCGTACCTCCAGGGTTAGTGTTAGAGTTAGCGTACCTCCAGGGTTAGTGTTAGAGTTAGCATACCTCCAGTGTTAGTGTTAGAGTTAGCGTACCTCCAGGGTTAGTGTTAGAGTTAGCGTACCTCCAGGGTTAGTGTTAGAGTTAGCGTACCTCCAGGGTTAGTGTTAGAGTTAGCGTACCTCCAGGGTTAGTGTTAGAGTTAGCTTACCTCCAGTGTTAGTGTTAGAGTTAGCGTACCTCCAGGGTTAGTGTTAGAGTTAGTGTACCTCCAGTGTTAGTGTTAGAGTTAGCGTACCTCCAGGGTTAGTGTTAGAGTTAGCGTACCTCCAGTGTTAGTGTTAGAGTTAGCGTACCTCCAGGGTTAGTGTTAGAGGTAGCGTACCTCCAGTGTTAGTGTTAGAGTTAGCGTACCTCCAGTGTTAGTGTTAGAGTTAGCGTACCTCCAGGGTTAGTGTTAGAGTTAGCGTACCTCCAGGGTTAGTGTTAGAGTTAGCGTACCTTAAATCCAGATGATGAGCTCCTCCACTGATATTTATGGCGACAAGTGATGGACTGATGGAATGACGAACCTGCAGAACAAACACTGGTTAAGCTCCGCCCACACACCACACCAACTGTGTTACAGTTGTTACAGGTGTGTTACAGTTGTGTTATAGTCATGTTTAGTTGTTTGATAGTTGTTAGTCATGTTACAGTTGTGTAACAGTACTGTTACAGTTGTGTAACAGTACTGTTACAGTTGTGTAACAGTACTGTTACAGTTGTGTAACAGTACTGTTACAGTTGTGTAACAGTACTGTTACAGTTGTGTAACAGTACTGTTACGGTCATTTTTACACTTTTGTAACAGTGGTTTTACAGTTGTGCAATAGTCATGTTACAGTTGATAATCCTGTTATGATCACATAATGATCATGTTACAGTCATGTTATAGTTGTGTAACAGTTGTGTTATGCTACGTCAACACCAAATGTGAATTTTCATATTCACACATTGTGATTACATTCAAAGTCAACGGAGAGAGGCGCTTGGACTCAAGTTTCAGCCCGGGCTGCTGCTGGAGCGTCCGGGGCGTCGGAATGTCACGTTTTGTCGCAAATACACAGAAACGCTGGGGTTGAAAATTTTGAACTTTTCAGGCGAATTTGCGTTGACGCCGCGCCACAAAAGCCCATCAGCACAGCTAACGTGGATTTGGAGCTTCTTAAACGGGCGGTGCTGCAAATTCTTAAAGGCACAGTATCATATGTGACCCACCACCAAACCAGGCATAAGTCGCGCTGAGCCGTTCAGAGCTACAGCCAAATTTAGGCTGGAAGGTGATTTGTTATTAGTGTTTACACCTTATCAAAAAACGGTACCTTAACACCTCTATGTTCACTTCCTGTGGTCATTACATTGAAATCCAATCAATAAAGGTGTTTATTGAGTCAATTATTTAAGCG
Source organism: Siphamia tubifer (assembly GCA_020466265.1). Classification (NCBI taxonomy): domain Eukaryota; kingdom Metazoa; phylum Chordata; class Actinopteri; order Kurtiformes; family Apogonidae; genus Siphamia; species Siphamia tubifer. The sequence goes on from CM035791.1 coordinate 312,603, forward strand.
GCGACAAAAGTTCAGGTATTGCTGAGCAAAGACAAAGACGACTTCCACCTCTTTTCGCCGAACAAAACGATCTCCGTTCCGTGGGTAAACACCCAAGTGTTTGGTACGAGGTAAAAGCTTATATTGAATGTTCTGTCCAATGGTGTAAGCCAAATGATTATAATACGTCACACTTCTGTCCTATTATTATAATATATAAAACTTCTGTGACATGTCCATCAGAGTGTCCTTTAACATCTGTCAACAATTTGTGTCAATCGGATACAAATTATTATGCGTTGCTAAGGACTTCCTACCCCAAAACAGTCCAAAACTTTAACGGACAATATCTAAAAATATGCAAATTGTAAAATATGTCCAAATGTGGATATTAAAATGACCATAACTTTGGTTCTACTTGTGATAGAAACATCATTTTTTCACCATCTTAAACCTTAGTTTCCACTCTACCAAGATACACACATAACTCTGTTTGGATTTACACACACTTATGCCTGGTTTACTGGTGGGAGGTCACATATAACGAACATCATAATAATATGATAATTTTGTCCTGTTGAGACGCTGCCAACGAGGTGACAGAATGACATATGACGCTGGGACAGACCCAGAAGGGGACAAAGACAAACTGAGCCTGAAATAGCTTTGAAAGTGGACAGTTCCTGCAGGAGGTGGTGGACGTCCTGGTGCTGCAGGAGCTTCTGCCGGATCAGGTGAACCCAAAAGTGGTCCTCCCACTTATCTGGGACGTCCAGAGCAGGAACAGAAACAATGCAAGTGATCTGAGCCATAGTTGAGGACAGACTGAACTGGAGGGACACTGTCTTTATCCTGTGGACAGACCTGGGCGTTACGCAGCGCGTCACAGGTGTTAGCGTTTGGTCGTAGCATTAAAGTTACAGTTGGGTTTCTTACCCCTCCATTGGCCCACGGGTCCAGATCTCCGTTAGAAAAAATGATGTTTGTTGCAGAAAGAATATCTGGAGAAAAAAAACAAACATGTCTAACGTTTAGGTTTAACATTTAAACAACTTTAGAAAATATTTCTAGTCCCAGGATTTTTTTTTTTTATTCACATTTTTGTTTATTATTGTTTAATTACATTTTAACCAAATGGAATTGTTTCACAAGTATTTCTACCGTTTATTTAAATGTTAGTGGGTCAAAGGTCAAACTGAACCATGTGTCATCTACCACTTCTCCTCACCTTTGCCCCAGAAGTGGATCTGTAGCCAGTGGGGTCGTGGGTCGACCTCCCAGCGTTTGTTGCAGTAGGACTTCCTGTCGTCTTCGGTGAAGGTGATTGGAGGAAACATGTCAGTGTGGTTGTTGCTCTGGAAGGTCAGATTGATCTCTGTACATGCCTGTGGACAAACAAATATGAATAATTACACTTCCATCCATCAGTTGAAGGAAATGTCAGCGTGTGTTTGTCTTTTGTCGGATCGCTGGAGTCGTGTCTGGTGAAAGGAACAAATATCTGCTGTTCACTTCATATGTTTGTCACTTCTATTAAAGCTCCTCCCATTTTCTGTTAAAACTCCTCCCATTTCCTGTGTGTAAAGGACTTTCCCTGTTTCCATGGAAACCAGCCTGTAGTTCCACACGCAGACACACAGAGCTGACTGGATGTTACACCATGCCTCTGAACTCCTGTGATTTCTGGGAAAATTATAAACAAGTAAATATATTGATTTTCCTAATTACTGCAAAATGCTCCGATGTATCGTTTTGGGAGGTATAGTCGCGTAAACATGGCCCAATTCATTTCAGATAGACATTTTTGACTGGTTTTTCACATTTTATATGAAATCCGTGCATCACAATGTCAGTCCTGACAGATGACACATCTTTCGTCACCAGTCCACAGACAATTTACAGCGGTTAGGGCTACATTATTTTGCAGCGTTTTTTTGTATGAATCAGAAGTCAGTCATAATAAATATGACGAACAATATACCCCTGTGCCTGCATTACATACAAACGATGACTATTCTGGGATATCATGTGATGTCACAGGGCTTACCAAATATGGGAGGCAGCCATGTTTGTGTCCTTTTGTTTCAGTGTCTCTTTAACTGGCAGACAGTTGTGGAGGTTACTCTTCTGATCGTAACAGGAATGATTAAAGCACCAGCATTACTAGAGATTAACCTTAGGACATGCTGCATCATTTCAGAAGGGGTGGATCTGGTCACATGGTTTTATCTAAAAAATATGCTTTTTTGGGTAAAATGTAATTTTTTAGAATTATATAAATATATATATATATATATATATATATATATATATATATATATATATATATATATATATATATATATAGTCCACTGGATCCTATCAACTTTTTTAGATATGTTAATTGAGCTAACAAATCACCATGGTAACAGACATGTCTTTTTTGTTGCTAGTAACTAAAAAAAAAAGTATCTCACAGATATTTTTTTTTCCATCATTCTTGTCCTAAAACCATCAGTAAATGTTTCGTCATTACGTGGCAAACATAGTTTAATAATATGGACATTTAGGGTAAAATGATTGTTCTTACATTTGAAATTAATGTTTTACTGAAATAAAATATATTGATGATGGTGGTTTTAGTACCTGGTGTTAGTACCTGGTATAGTTTTAGTACCTGATAGTCCCAGGCGAGGCTGTCATCTCCCAGTCCACAGCCAGTTGGATCAGCACACTGCACATACACATGGTACAGGTCCAAACAACTGAGGGTACCACTGGAGTTATACACTATACCTGTATACACACACACACACACACACACAATTATTTCATTATAACTTATGTGCAGTCAACATAAAGGTGGTTCAGTGCAGGTACAGTGGTACCTCTACTGACCACAGACCCACATAAACAATAATCCACGTAACGAAAAAACTTTACCTCTTTTTGTCATCTCTGAATACAAAGAAAAATGTTATTTACGAAAAGAAACTGAAACCTCTGAGACATAAATACTATGCACATTAGTGTATGCACTGTATGTATCATCCCATTGACTCAGAGGGAGCTACCCATGATGCTTTTGGTGACCTTTGACCCTCATTCATCAGGGTTAGGGTAAAGGTGAGTTTTTCCCAGTGTGTTCATTTAAACTTTATTAAAGTAAGTATTCATTATTCATTATCATGAGACCAAAGAAAGTGACTCCTGGTGAGAATGAAAAGAAGAAGTGACTGAGTTATCAACAGAAGATGATAAAGGAGGAGGAGCCATCATTCCACCAGCACAAAAAAAAGATATGCTGACCAAACCTCACCAACCCTCTGAATTAGTGGAAAAAAACACCCCCCAAAAAATGTCCACGAGTCGTGTCATCACCCACCCCGTGTCACACACGCCCTACGCAACCCAGGAAGATCTACACCCCAAACATCTGTCAACAAACACTGAAGTAGAAAGTGACAAAAACACAATGGTATGAAAATGACCCACATGTCTGTGAAGACACATGTACCCACTGGGACCCATACATTACATCTAGTATCAGGGTTTAGAGGGTAGTATCAGGGTTTAGGAGGTAGTATCAGGGTTTAGGGGGTAGTATCGGGGGTTTAGAGGGTAGTATCGGGGGTTTAGGGGGTAGTATCGGGGGTTTAGGGGGTAGTATCAGGGTTTAGGGGGTAGTATCAGGGTTTAGGGGGTAGTATCAGGGTTAAGGGGTAGTATCAGTAGTAACCCTAACCCTAACCCTAGTATCGGGGGTTTAGGGGGGTAGTATCGGGGTTTAGGGGGTAGTATCAGGGTTTAGGGGGTAGTATCGGGGGTTTAGGGGGTAGTATCGGGGTTTAGGGGGTAGTATCAGGGTTTAGGGGGTAGTATCGGGGTTTAGGGGGTAGTATCAGTAGTAACCCTAACCCTAACCCTAACCCTAGTATCGGGGGTTTAGGGGGTAGTATCGGGGTTTAGGGGGTAGTATCAGGGTTTAGGGGGTAGTATCAGTAGTAACCCTAACCCTAACCCTAACCCTAGTATCGGGGGTTTAGGGGGTAGTATCGGGGTTTAGGGGGTAGTATCAGGGTTTAGGGGGTAGTATCGGGGTTTAGGGGGTAGTATCAGGGTTTAGGGGGTAGTATCAGTAGTAACCCTAACCCTAACCCTAGTATCAGGGGTTTAGGGGGTAGTATCGGGGTTTAGGGGGTAGTATCAGGGTTTAGGGGGTAGTATCAGTAGTAACCCTAACCCTAACCCTAGTATCAGGGGTTTAGGGGGTAGTATCGGGGTTTAGGGGGTAGTATCAGGGTTTAGGGGGTAGTATCGGGGTTTAGGGGGTAGTATCGGGGTTTAGGGGGTAGTATCGGGGTTTAGGGGGTAGTATCGGGGTTTAGGGGGTAGTATCGGGGTTTAGGGGGTAGTACCGGGGGTTTAGGGGGTAGTATCGGGGGTTTAGGGGGTAGTATCAGGGTTTAGGGGGTAGTATCAGGGTTTAGGGGTAGTCTCAGGGTTTAGGGGGTAGTATCGGGGGTTTAGGGGGTAGTATCGGGGTTTAGGGGTAGTATCGGGGTTTAGGGGGTAGTATCGGGGGTAGTATCGGGGGTAGTATCGGGGGTTTAGAGGGTAGGGTTGTCACGATACTAAAATTTCCAACTCGATACTGATACTAATTTCGATACTGGAGATGTGAGGGATTCCTTTTAAAATGTCCTCCATGGACTGTTAAAAAAAGGTAGTGAGTGCGGGTGCAGAATAAATGCATGTCTATCTCTTGGTAAGTTAAGGTAGGTCTATCTTTTTGCTCAAGCCCTTCTGCAGTGCTAACTGTAAGACTCTTTATGGTCGAGCATTATGTGCGCGGGCGGCAGCGTATTGCATCATGTGACCACCGCGGACCCCTTGCGGGACTAGCAGCGCGCACGTCAAAAATGATAGGCTGACATGCTCACGGTGGCCTCCGTGGTGGTAACGTGATACTATGCGCTACCGCCTGGCTGCCGCCTGCGCGCATAAACATTCGACTATATCGAGGCCTTTAAAAGCAAAGTTACATGGGATGGTCCAATCACAGACCTATAGAAATAGTGTATAGGTCTGTGGTCGCACTGGCGTCATCCCGTGTGCTGTCAGAGGCAGCTGGAGAAAAAAAGAGACTTTAACTTACACGCCGGCATTACGGCTGTGCCAGAGCTGACCGCGTTGATGCCTGTTTACAATTCTTAACGTTATAGCTACAAAAAAGCGGCGACGCGCCATAAAAACAAAAATCGATTTTCCAGCAACTTAGTATCTAATTAGATACCAAGGGTCAATATCGATTTAGTATCTAAAATCAATTTTTTTGACAACCCTATTAGGGTGTAGTATCGGGGGTTTCATTTTTCTCTTCTTAATCAGAGAAGAGAAAAATTAATTTGTGGACTGAAACAAACATGTGGGTTTTATGCGTTAATGTTAAACAGTTAAATGAGTCACAACAGACTTTAATTACTGTTTCCATAGTGACTGCACTCAACTGTTACTCTACTGTTCTACTACATCCATCACATCTGGCCTCAGTCTCAGAGGTGGTAAAAGTACTTACTTTCTGTACTACAGTAGAAGTACAGCTACTGGTGTGAACAAATACTCTGGTAAAAGTAGAAGTACTGATTCAACTTCTTTACTGAAGTAAAAGTAAAAAAGTACAACTTCTGACCTGTAATAAAGAAAAAAAAGATTTTTTTTCATGAATACAATATTTATTTAAGCAGCAAAAATCAGAAAAGTTTCAAAATATCTAAAATAAATCCTTTAAAAGTGAGTTAGTGTGAAGACGATGTGTTTGATCAGGTCACAGTTACTGAGTTTTAAGGACAGAACATTTAAGAAAAATGAAAAAAAAAAAAATAGTCACAATTGAGATAAAAAGTGATGACATTAAAAAATTATAAATATGAGATAAACAATGTATAATTATAAGATAAAAAGTCAAATTAAAGTAAAAATATAATAATAATAATAATAATATATATATATATATATATATATATATATATATATATATATATATCATGATTTGGACTTATTTTTTTAAAGAATTTTGAAAAGCTTAACTGCTGCAGTACCTCCACGTACCCATATTTGAGAACCACTGTGTTAGTGTGTATGTACCTGCAGTGTTCCTCAGGTTGGTCAACAGGTCTGATCCACTCAGCATCGTTTCACAAGCCACCTGATAAACAAACACGAGTAAATAGTAAATGTTCTGCATTTATATAGTTCTGTTCCACCTTCATGGTTCAAAGCTCTTTATATTAGCCTCACATTCACCCATTCACACACACACCAGTAGGTTTCTAAGGCCAAAGGTCAGTCCTACTGGGGGCCTAAGTCAGGGTTCAGTGTCTTGCCCAAGGACACTTCGACATGTGGACAGCCAGAGCTGGGACGCGAACCGCCAACCTCTCGGTCATTGGGCGACCCACTCTACCAACTGAGCCACAGCTTTAACCTTTGACCCTAACGACCCACTCTACCAACTGAGCCACAGCTTTAACCTTTGACCCTAACGACCCACTCTACCAACTGAACCACAGCTTTAACCTTTGACCCTAACGACCCACTCTACCAACTGAGCCACAGCTTTAACCTTTGACCCTAACGACCCACTCTACCAACTGAACCACAGCTTTAACCTTTGACCCTAATGACCCACTCTACCAACTGAACCACAGCTTTAACCTTTGACCCTAACGACCCACTCTACCAACTGAACCACAGCTTTAACCTTTGACCCTAACGACCCACTCTACCAACTGAACCACAGCTTTAACCTTTGACTCTAACGACCCACTCTACCAACTGAGCCACAGCTTTAACCTTTGACTCTAACAACCCACTCTACCAACTGAGCCACAGCTTTAACCTTTGACCCTAACGACCCACTCTACCAACTGAACCACAGCCGTAGTATTCACAGTGTCTAATGTCACTCCTAGTTTTGTGTCAATCTCCAGTTTCTATGACAACCTGTTCTTGAATTAGAGGCAATAATGTGGTTTTGACCTTTCTGTTAAACACCACCTTGACCTTTGACCTTTTGAAATATTGATCATTTGATTACATGTATATATGTGTCAGTGTGTGTAATGTTATGGTAATATATCCAGTATTGATTAAGTTATAGCGTGATATGTGTTACACAACTTACTTTGGACACATGTCACCTTTAACCTCCAGAAAAAGACAAAATTATGAGATAAAAAAAAAGTCTATACAGGGTTTATAAGGATAATAAATGTGTGTGTACCTTTACAGAGTTTATAGGATAATAAATGTGTGTGTACCTTTACAGGGTTTATAGGATAATAAATGTGTGTGTACCTTTACAGGGTTTATAAGGATAATAAATGTGTGTGTACCTTTACAGAGTTTATAGGATAATAAATGTGTGTGTACCTTTACAGGGTTTATAAGGATAATAAATGTGTGTGTACCTTTACAGGGTTTATAGGATAATAAATGTGTGTGTACCTTTACAGAGTTTATAGGATAATAAATGTGTGTGTACCTTTACAGGGTTTATAGGATAATAAATGTGTGTGTACCTTTACAGGGTTTATAAGGATAATAAATGTGTGTGTACCTTTACAGAGTTTATAGGATAATAAATGTGTGTGTACCTTTACAGGGTTTATAAGGATAATAAATGTGTGTGTACCTTTACAGGGTTTATAAGGATAATAAATGTGTGTGTACCTTTACAGGGTTTATAAGGATAATAAATGTGTGTGTACCTTTACAGGGTTTATAAGGATAATAAATGTGTGTGTACCTTTACAGAGTTTATAAGGATAATAAATGTGTGTGTACCTTTACAGGGTTTATAAGGATAATAAATGTGTGTGTACCTTTACAGGGTTTATAAGGATAATAAATGTGTGTGTACCTTTACAGGGTCTATAGGATAATAAATGTGTGTGTACCTTTACAGGGTTTATAAGGATAATAAATGTGTGTGTACCTTTACAGGGTTTGCAGGCATGTGTCCCATAAAGTCGGTAGGATAAGGATAATCTAACATGGCCATGATGGTGAAGGCGTTCCTCAGCAGAGCGTAGAGCTGTTCAACATCCTGAACAGATGATGGACGTTCACACAGAGAAAACTTACTCTGAATGCTGCTGTAATCTGAACAAAGAGAAGATCTATTTAATCTATTATCTGACATTTTGAAGGAAAAAAATATTATTTCTGTTTTTTTTCTTATTTATGCATTTAAATACTTGTTTTTTTCATTTACTGATAAAAAAAGATATTTAAAGTTATTATTGTGCCAAGGATGTTTATTTGTTTATCTGTCTGTTTATCTACTGTCAAAAACATAAAGATATAATTTATTAGATTTGGACCTGGCTGTGGTGGCCATATTGGATTTGTCCATTTTGAGACATTATGGGACATTTTTGAGTCCAGCACACAGAAGAACCCTAAGCCTGACCTTTAACCCTAACCCTAAAACCACTGTATGACAAACACTAACATAAAATGTCATCAGGGTTCATCTGTTTTAAAAAGTGATTAACTATAAAGTCATTGATCGATTTGGATTAAACTTTACTGACACAAGGAACGATTGATACAAGTTTAGTCAAGGTGTGTCTGTGTGTGTCTATTTCTATCATTATGGGGACATTAATGTCTTTACACAATCACACCATGTGGACCTCTGACACTATGGGGACCGAAATTCAGGTCCCCCCAAGGGTTAAATGTAAATAAACATCCCCACTAGTAAAATAGAAATGATGTGGCCCTATTTAAACACATTAATTTATTTTTCCCATAAGTCCCCAAAAAGGATGAGGGAAACAGGTGTAAAGTGAAACATGTATTTTTAAAAGGTTTGAAGATGAGTACATTTTTTAAAGTAATTATTTATTTATTTATTATTTTTTAATATTTATTTATTTTTAAATTATTGTTTTGTATTTATTCATTCAGTTTTATTTATTTATTAACTTGAAATGATTGTAAATGTTTATAATTATTTTATTTGTTTTTATTTATTTATTTTATAAATTATTGTTATTGTATTCATTTTATATTTTGAATTTTTTTAAAATGTAAAATGTTTATAATTATTTTACACTCACTACCCAATGGCTACTGCCTTCTACTATATATATATATATATATATATATATATATATATATATATATATATATATATATATATATATATCTCATCATCATCATCATCATCATTAACAACCGCTTCATCCGGGGCCGGGTCGCGGGGGTAGCAGCCTAAGCAGGGAGGCCCAGACTTCCCTCTCCCTAGACACCTCCTCCAGCTCTTCAGGGGGGACCCCGAGGCGTTCCCAGGCCAGCCGAGAGACATAGTCTCTCCAGCGTGTCCTGGGTCTTCCCCGCGGCCGCCTTCCGATGGGACATGCCTGGAACACCTCCCTAGGGAGGCGTCCAGGAGGCATCCGAAACAGATGCCCGAGCCACCTCAGCTGACCCCTCTCGATGTGGAGGAGGAGCGGCTTTACTCCGAGCTCCTCCCTGGTGACTGAGCTCCTCACTCTATCCCTAAGGGTGCGCCCAGCCACTCTACGGAGGAAACTCATTTCGGCCGCTTGTATCCGGGATCTTGTCCTTTCGGTCATGACCATAGGTGAGGGTAGGAACGTAGATCGACCGGTAAATCGAGAGCTTCGCCTCTCGGCTCAGCTCCTTCTTCACCACGACGGACCGATACAACGTCCGCATCACTGCAGACGCCGTACCGATCCGCCTGTCGATCTCCCGTTCCATCCTTCCCTCACTCGTGAACAAGACCCCAAGATACTTAAACTCCTCCACTTGGGGCAACGACTCCCCACCAACCCGGAGGGGGGGGCAATATATATATATATATATATATATATATATATATATAAAATGTTCCTCTCGCCCCACCTGGGCGGTGTCTCCTTCAGACTCGGGTCCTCTACCAGAGGTCTGGGAGCCTGAGGGTTCTGTGCAGGATCTTAGCTGTTCCTAACAATGTTCTCTTTTGGACACAGATCTCTGATGTTGTTCCTGGTATCTGCTGGAGACATTGTCCCAGCTTGGGGGTCACTGCCCCTAGTGCCCCCATCACTACTGGTACCACTGTTACCTTCACACTCCACATTTTCTCTAACTCCTCTTTCAGCCCTTGGTATTTCTCAAGCTTCTCATGTTCTTTCTTTCTCATGTTGCTATCACTGGGGACTGCTACATCTATCACCACCACTGTCTTCTTAAGACATACCAGTGTCTGGAAAAGGCTGGACTAAAGGACAGCACAGAGACACTACTCATGGCTGCACAAGAACAAGCCCTGAACACCAGAGCAATAGAGGCTGGGGTCTACCACATCAGACAGGACCCCAGGTGTAGGCTGTGTAGAGAAGCCCCTGAAACAGTCCAGCACATCACAGCAGGTGTAAGATGGTGGCAGACAAGGCATACATGGAGAGGCATAACCAGGTAGAGGACATACTGTACAGGAACATCTGTAAAGAGTATGGACTGGAGGTCAAGGGTCAAGATGGGAGAACCCCCCAAAGGTGACAGAGAACAAACAGGCCAAGATCCTGTGGGACTTCCAGATCCAGACTGACAAGATGGTGATGGCCAATCAGCCTGACATAGTGGTGGTGGATATATATATATATATATATATATATATATATATATATATATATATATATATATATATATATATATATATATATATATATAAAAAGGTAATTTATGGGGGATGTGATCCGCCTTGGCTGAGGCTACACTCAGTGTTTTTCTAGTCTGACATTTAGGATTAAAACAACAGTTGATTGATAACAGTTGATTCTTGGAGCTCAGTATCTTGTCTTAAATTAGAAATAGTGCAGGTGGAGTCGACCATGAGCGGACAGGCTGCTAAGGAGGAGGTGCTAACGGACAGGTCTGCCTCTGGTTAAACACAACCTTATATCTTTGATTTCTCAATGTTATTACACATTAATTACACTGTAATCACTGAACCCTGCCCTAGTGAGCGTCTGTCATCTTTGTGAGGTTTGGTCCAGTGCCTGGTCTAACACTAGACCTAGACCTACGTGTGACACCATTTAATTAGTTCTGAAAAGAACTGAATATTTTCCCTTGATGTTTCAAATTAAATGCTTCCACCGTCTTCAGGAGAATGAAGCAGAGGACAGTAAACATCTATAAACACCTTCATAATGACAGTGTTTTCTGTCCTGTCCTGAAGATGGTTGAAGCACTTAATCTGAAACGGAAAAGGAAAAATATTCTGTCCTTTTCAGAATGACATGTTGTACCACAAGTCTATTTATATATTAACATTTTTCTTGGTAGATGAAACTGTTAGCCAAGCCACACTAGCTCCTCCTAGCATCAGTAAATCTAATGTTCTATCGTAGTAGCCTAGCCACGCTAGCTCCTCCTAGCATCAGTAAATCTAATGTTCTATCGTAGTAGCCTAGCCACACTAGCTCCTCCTATCATCAGTAAATCTAATGTTCTATCGTAGTAGCCTAGCCACGCTAGCTCCTCCTAGCATCAGTAAATTTAATGTTCTATCGTAGTAGCCTAGCAACACTAGCTCCTCCTAGCATCAGTAAATCTAATGTTCTATCGTAGTAGCCTAGCCACGGCAGCTCCTCCTAGCATCAGTAAACCTAATGTTCTATCGTAGTAGCCTAGCCACACTAGCTCCTCCTAGCATCAGTAAATTTAATGTTCTATCGTAGTAGCCTAGCAACACTAGCTCCTCCTAGCATCAGTAAATCTAATGTTCTATCGTAGTAGCCTAGCCACGGCAGCTCCTCCTAGCATCAGTAAACCTAATGTTCTATCGTAGTAGCCTAGCCACACTAGCTCCTCCTAGCATCAGTAAATCTAATGTTCTATCGTAGTAGCCTAGCCACACTACCTCCTCCTAGCATCAATAAATCTAATGTTCTATCGTAGTAGCCTAGCCACACTAGCTCCTCCTACCATCAGTAAATCTAATGTTCTATCGTAGTAGCCTAGCCACACTAGCTCCTCCTAGCATCAGTAAATCTAATGTTCTATTGTAGTAGCCTAGCCACACTAGCTCCTCCTAGCATCAGTAAATCTAATGTTCTATCGTAGTAATCTAGCCACACTAGCTCCTCCTATCATCAGTAAATCTAATGTTCTATCGTAGTAGCCTAGCCACGCTAGCTCCTCCTAGCATCAGTAAATCTAATGTTCTATCGTAGTAGCCTAGCAACACTAGCTACTCCTAGCATCAGTAAATCTAATGTTCTATCGTAGTAGCCTAGCCACGGCAGCTCCTCCTAGCATCAGTAAACCTAATGTTCTATCGTAGTAGCCTAGCAACACTAGCTCCTCCTAGCATCAGTAAATCTAATGTTCTATCGTAGTAGCCTAGCCACACTAGCTCCTCCTAGCATCAGTAAATCTAATGTTCTATCATAGTAGCCTAGCCACACTACCTCCTCCTAGCATCAGTAAATCTAATGTTCTATCGTAGTAGCCTAGCCACGCTAGCTCCTCCTAGCATCAGTAAATCTAATGTTCTATCATAGTAGCCTAGCCACACTACCTCCTCCTAGCATCAGTAAATCTAATGTTCTATCGTAGTAGCCTAGCCACGCTAGCTCCTCCTAGCATCAGTAAATCTAATGTTCTATCATAGTAGCCTAGCCACACTACCTCCTCCTAGCATCAATAAATCTAATGTTCTATTGTAGTAGCCTAGCCACACTAGCTCCTCCTACCATCAGTAAATCTAATGTTCTATCGTAGTAGCCTAGCCACACTAGCTCCTCCTAGCATCAGTAAATCCAATGTTCTATCGTAGTAGCCTAGCCACACTAGCTCCTCCTAGCATCAGTAAATCTAATGTTCTATCGTAGTAACCTAGCCACACTAGCTCCTCCTAGCATCAGTAAATCTAATGTTCTATAGTAGTAGCCTAGCCACGCTAGCTCCTCCTAGCATCAGTAAATCTACTGTTCTATCGTAGTAGCCTAGCCACGCTAGCTCCTCCTAGCATCAATAAATCTAATGTTCTATCGTAGTAGCCTAGCCACGCTAGCTCCTCCTAGCGTCAGTAAATCTAATGTTCTATCGTAGTAGGCTAGTTTCACTCCATGTAACTTTTGTCTAGATTTCCCTGAAACTGGTCGACCAATCACAGTGAAGTATAGCATCAGAGGGCGGGCCTAACAAAGTGACGCTGCGACGATTGGTAGAGAAACAAGTGTAAACAACCATAGAAGAAGAACAACAACTGGTGTAGATTTCCTTTTATCAAAGATGAGTGAATGCTTTCAAAGTCACTCAGCGTTACCATGGCGATCTGCTAATTCTTTCAGTTGATGGAAGGCGTCTGTTACAGAGTCTCGACATTTTGGAGTGCACTTCTCAAAATCCTAAAAAAGAAAGGATGATTTAAATGAAAGAGTATAACAAGTTGAGTTTGTTTTCTGCATCATTGGGTGAATTAAGAATTGAACTCACAGCTGTGACGTCATGGAAGAACTGTGTGGAGTCTCCCAGAGAGGCTACAGAAAAGATGGGAGCGCTAGCAGCCAGAGCTCCAGCTACTATGTTTGGATACTTGAACCTCATGTAGGCCGACAACATCCCACCATAACTGGAACAAAACAACAAACATTTAAAACTTATAGAAGGCCGTTCCAATCTTTTACCATTTTTTGGTGCTGACAGTGCTCCTTCAGTGTTCTTACAGTGTTCTTACAGTGTTCTTACAGTGTTCTTACAGTGTTCTTACAGTGTTCTTACAGTGTTCTTACAGTGTTCTTACAGTGTTCCTTCAGTGTTCTTACAGTGTTCCTTCAGTGTTCTTACAGTGTTCTTACAGTGTTCTTACAGTGTTCCTTCAGTGTTCTTACAGTGTTCTTACAGTGTTCCTTCAGTGTTCTTATAGTGTTCCTTCAGTGTTCTTACAGTGTTCCTTCAGTGTTCTTACAGTGTTCCTTCAGTGTTCTTACAGTGTTCCTTCAGTGTTCTTACAGTGTTCTTACAGTGTTCTTACAGTGTTCCTTCAGTGTTCTTACAGTGTTCTTACAGTGTTCCTTCAGTGTTCTTATAGTGTTCCTTCAGTGTTCTTACAGTGCTCCTTCAGTGTTCTTACAGTGTTCTTACAGTGTTCCTTCAGTGTTCTTACAGTGTTCTTACAGTGTTCCTTCAGTGTTCTTATAGTGTTCCTTCAGTGTTCTTACAGTGTTCCTTCAGTGTTCTTACAGTGTTCCTTCAGTGTTCTTACAGTGTTCCTTCAGTGTTCTTACAGTGTTCCTACAGTGTTCCTACACTGTTCCTACAGTGTTCTTACAGTGTTCTTACAGTGTTCTTACAGTGTTCTTACAGTGCTCCTTCAGTGTTATTACAGTGTTATTACAGTGTTCTTACAGTGTTCTTACAGTGTTCCTTCAGTGTTCTTACAGTGTTCTTACAGTGTTCCTTCAGTGTTATTACAGTGTTATTACAGTGTTATTACAGTGCTCCTTCAGTGCTCCTACAGTGTTCTTACAGTGTTCTTACAGTGTTCTTACAGTGTTCCTTCAGTGTTCTTACAGTGTTCTTACAGTGTTCCTTCAGTGTTCTTACAGTGTTCCTTCAGTGTTCTTACAGTGTTCTTACAGTGTTCCTACAGTGTTCCTACACTGTTCTTACAGTGTTCCTTCAGTGTTCTTATAGTGTTCCTTCAGTGTTCCTACAGTGTTCTTACAATGTTCTTACAGTGTTCCTTCAGTGTTCTTACAGTGTTCTTACAGTGTTCTTACAGTGTTCTTACAGTGTTCTTACAGTGTTCTTACAGTGTTCCTTCAGTGTTCCTACAGTGTTCCTACAGTGTTCTTACAGTGTTCTTACAGTGTTCTTACAGTGTTCTTACAGTGTTCTTACAGTGTTCTTTCAGTGTTCTTTCAGTGTTCTTTCAGTGTTCTTTCAGCGTTCTTTCAGTGTTCCGGTACCTTCCACCGAACACGATGACAGGACAGTCGTCTGCTTTCAGCTGCTGCTTCAGTTCAACGATCATGATGGCGTAATCGGCCAAAGCTTGTTCCATCGTCAACAGACCGATGTTAGGAAGACTGAAGGAGTCTGGACCGAAGGGAAGAGACTGACCATAGTATCTCTGATGAAGAGGAGGACAACGATGAAGATACAAACAACAATGATGCAGCATCTCAGTATGTTTGGGACAAACCGTGACCTGGACACCAAGTCAATCATCTTTGAATTTTGACTTCACTTCATGCACCTTATATATAAAAAAACAGAAATGACCTTTGACCCGCAGTGACGAAGATGTGAACCTACGTCCTACTTGGGGAAACTAAGAGGGTTACCTTCATAGTCCAGAAGCCATGGGGTCAGACCCTGAAATTTTGGTTGAAGTTTCTTTTTTTTCTTTTTGTCATAGACCTGACGCAGCTCTTCTAGATTTAAGAGGGTGTCTGGTGATATGCCTTTGGTAATTTAGTATTTTTTTAAATTTTATTTATTTATTTGAAAGGGACAGTACACCAGAGTCCTGCACGGTTCTGATTTTCACATACCGCAACCGCCTGTACCCGTCATGTTTAAACCCATATCCGACCCGTTTTCCGACAAAATAAAATAAAAAATCCGCACTCGAACAGACTCGCTATAAATGAACCCGATATCCGACCCGAACCCGAAAGAAAATGTCAGATAGCCAAACTTAAATACAAACATTTATTGCCACGAATATACTGAACAGTGACATAGCCAAGGCAGAGCCAAATAAAAATGTTTTTAGCCTATGAACCGCAAATTAGACCCGTGATCGCCCACGTCCGACCCGAACCGAACCCGTATCCGACACAGCACAACATTTTTCACCTGTTTCGTGAAAATTTGCGGTTCACCCACGACTCACCCACCGGTACCTGAACCGGTGCAGAACTCTGCAGTAAACATTAATGAACATCAGTACGTGAGTACCTTTGTAAATATGTCAGAGTTAGCAACTGCTAATTTACAACTGTAGTCCCTTGGCAGGTGATTGACAGACACATGAGGTAGACGAGACAAAAGAAGAAAAAAAAAAGGGAATAATGATAACATAATAACAATAACAGTACACAACGAGTTTACATTAAAATACCCATTCATGCAGGAGATAAAGTGCAGTTTGAATTCAATAAAATACCTGTTATTAAAGTACCTGTTATTAAAGTACCTGTTATTAAAGTACCTGTTATTAAAGTACCTGTTATTAAAGTACCTGTTATTAAAGTACCTGTTATTAAAGTACCTGTTATTAAAGTACCTGTTATTAAAGTGCAAGTGCATATCGCGATCTGCGAGAGGTCCGCCTAGCCATGATTACAGTGTTGGTTTGTTTTGAGCCAGTTTTTGAGGTGGGCCTTAAAGGTGGTGTAGGTAGGGCATTCTCTTATTGCACATGGTATGATGTTCCAGATGTTACTGCCCTTAACTGACATAACAGTTGTGTGTCTGTAAGGTACTTCACAGTCCCCCTGGAATTGGCTCTGGTGGTTCTGCCATTGTTGACTTTAAGTTTTACAGTATATATATTCTTTTAATGGAGGAGGTGCTAGTCCATTAAGTGTTTTGTAGATAATGCAGGCGTACTTAAAATCTTGAAAATTTTCAAAACTCAGGAGGTTGTACTTATCAAGGATATGGCAGTGGTGGTGATTTTTAGGGCCCTTTTATATAATGATTCTATTGGTTTAATTGTGGTTACTCCAGTGAGAGACGAGTTGGTAAAACAGTATTCAATATGGGAAAAGATCATAGCATGCATGAACATTCTGGCCGCGTTCACTGTCAGCGATGGCCTAATCTGCTCGAAGTTAAGTTGATTGAATTTGATTATTTTTGAAGTCTTTTTAACATGGTTTTTAAAAGACAGAGTAGAATCAAGAATAACACCAAGGTACTTGAATTCTTTTACTAACTCCTCTCAGGAATACATTTGATTGTGTGACTTTCACTGGCTGTTTGGAAAACATCATACAGTTTTTTTGGTATTTAAAAGGAGACATGAATTTGTGAGCCAATTCTGGATTTGGGACAGCGCTGACGTGAGGATGAGGGCGGCTTCTTGGGTATTTTTAGCAGATGTAAGAATGACAGCATCATCCGTGTACATCTGCATGTGAATGTTTTTACATACTTCTGGTAAGTCATTGATATACAGGGAGAATAAAATTGGACCGAGCATGGAGCCTTGTGGGACCCCCATTGGACACTCCAGGTATGGCGATTTGACTCCGTTGACCGAGACACACTGTTTTCTGCTAAGTAGGTATGATGTCATCCACTTGATGGCTTGTTCCGGAAAGTTATAATGAGTAAGTTTGGCTCAGAGGATATTGTGGTCAACAGTGTCAAATGCTTTTTTCAAATCTAAAAACACAGCACCAACACAACCATTTTTATCCAGAGAGTTTTTGGTTTTCTTTAAAAAAATAGTGATGGCCGACTCTGTTGAGTGGTGGGCATGGAATCCAAATTGCATGGGATGCAGGGGGGGTGTGGCCCTTATTCAGATGCTCGGTTAATCATTTTACAACTCATTTCTCTAGTATTTTGGAAACAATTGGTAGAATGGTGATTGGTCTATAGTTATTTTTGTCGGTTTTATCTCCAGATTTAAAAATTGGACTGACCACACCTATTTTCCAAGCAGGCGGGACAACAGAAAGTTTGATTGACTGATTCACCAGATGTGTAATCGTTGGTATCAGAGCATCCTTGTGTACTTTTAAGAAGTTGGTGTCAAGATCATAAATATCTTTGGCTTTCGAGCTGTTTGAGGGATCGAATGATAGTGTCTACTTCAATTTCAGATAGCTCCTGTATCCTGAAGATAGGTTGTGAATGGTTGATAGGAATATAATTGTAGTCAGGTGGATTGAACAATTGCAATATTTCATTTACAGAATCAATAAAATAATCGTTTAATCAGTTTTATCAGAATCTTTCACCAGCTTGTTGTTAATATTAAGTTCCAGCTCTTTGTCTTTTTTGGTCTGTTTTCACGTTAGTTTATTAATATTAGGCCAAATTTTTCTACCGTTCCCTTTCGCACTTTCAATGATAGTCATGAAGAAATCAGCTTTAGCCTTACGCAATGTTTGTGTCACCTTATTTCTTGCTGATGTGTATTTTTCTATAGTCAGACCTGATTTCAATGCCGATTTTCGAAGGTTGTCCCGAACTTTCATTAGTTATAAACACTCAGAGTTTAGCCAAGGAAGGTTGATTGTTTTCTCCATAACTGCTTTAATTTTTGTTGAAAAATTCTCACTGTTGCAATTTATATCATCAGAAGAGAAGATGTCGTTCCAGTCAAGTTCCTTTAAAGCCGTTTCTAGATTGGGCTGTTGGTTCTTTGGAATAACATTGTGTGACATATTATTTGTTTTAACTGGATTCGGGAAGCGCTGTTTAGTGAGTTTTCTTGTGAAAAAAATGGCATTGGTCTGATAGTCCTGTCAGAAAATTAGGAGTATGGGTGATTCTTTCAGGTCTGTTTGTAAATAATAGGTCAATGTTGGTTTGTGAGCGGTTGGTGACTCTTGTAGGCTTGTCTATTAAATGTGACCCCCCACCAGTAAAGCAGGCATAAGTGTGTGTAAATCCAAACAGAGTTATGTGTGTATCTTGGTAGAGTGGAAACTAAGGTTTAAGATGGTGAAAAAATGATGTTTCTATCACAAGTAGAACCAAAGTTATGGTCATTTTAATATCCACATTTGGACATATTTTACAATTTGCATATTTTTAGATATTGTCCGTTAAAGTTTTGGACTGTTTTGGGGTAGGAAGTCCTTAGCAACGCATAATAATTTGTATCCGATTGACACAAATTGTTGACAGATGTTAAAGGACACTCTGATGGACATGTCACAGAAGTTTTATATATTATAATAATAGGACAGAAGTGTGACGTATTATAATCATTTGGCTTACACCATTGGACAGAACATTCAATATAAGCTTTTACCTCGTACCAAACACTTGGGTGTTTACCCACGGAACGGAGATCGTTTTGTTCGGCGAAAAGAGGTGGAAGTCGTCTTTGTCTTTGCTCAGCAATACCTGAACTTTTGTCTCCGCTTAAATAATTGACTCAATAAACACCTTTATTGATTGGATTTCAATGTAATGACCACAGGAAGTGAACATAGAGGTGTTAAGGTACCGTTTTTTGATAAGATGTAAACACTAATAACAAATCACCTTCCAGCCTAAATTTGGCTGTAGCTCTGAACGGCTCAGCGCCACTTATGCCTGGTTTGGTGGTGGTGGGTCACATATGAGAAAGTGAGTAATGTAAGTGAGTAATGGACTTCAAGTTTTTCCTATCCCTTTTGTCGTCCCAGTTTATGTTAAAATCTCAGACTAAGATAATCTCTTTTTTTTTGGTCACATAAGTTAAGAAGTGCTTTCAGTTGTTCATAAACATCTACCTTAGCTGTAGGTTTTGGGTAAATACAAACCACAGTTAAGGACATGTTCACAGACAGTGAGATATTAACTCCAACACTTTCTAATTTGATAGTGTTAGGCCTCTCTAAGCTACTGCATTTCAAGTGACTTTTCACATATAAGAGGACCCCCCCCCCCCCCACCCCCCCCCCCACCCCCACCTTTTCCCTGAAGTCTGTCCCTCCTGTAAACGTTGTAACCAGGCATTGTGATAACAGCTTCAGGTGAAGAGGGTGACAACCATGTTTCTGACAAGCCCAAAAAAATCTATATTTGAGTTAATCACTAAGTGTTCCAGTTGTTCTCTTTTGGGGGGTCAGGCTCCTTACATTTAAATGACCTCAGAGTGGTCCTTTTCTTTTATATTGTGGGTCCCATATTACCTTTGCCTGATTTAAGGTTTGAAATGTTTTAAAGGACCCATATTTTTTCAATACTGGGTTTCTATGAGGAGCTTTGCACTTACCCCCGTTGTTCTTAGTTTGTGGGGAGACCTGCCGTAATAAGTGGGTCAGTCCTGTACTAATCTGTGCGTCAAATGAGTGCGATGAGTTCTGCTGCGGGACTTTTCACCGTTGGCTCAGGATCGTTGGTTGGACCGGTGTTGTAGTGGCGCCTGAGGGCAAAAAGCAGATGCGCTCGTCCAGCCGCCGGGCACGGACCCGCTGGAGGGGCCGCCCCCGCCGCTGTGCTGTCGCTCGAAGGAAACAGGTTGGTATGTTGCAGCCAGAATGTTAATATTAACCCTTTAATGCCCTTTATGCCCAAATAATGGAAAATACAACAAAATATAATATGAGTGTAAATACTGATATTAAATACACTAAGTTGGTTGTATCTGATAGGTATTCACATTTTTCTCTATATTTGTCATTTAAATACATCAAATGTGGAATAATTAACCCTTTCATAACTTTTCCGAATCAGCGATTTTTATCCAAGTATTACATAAACTCTACAATTAACACAAAATAATGATTAATAAATATGTAATACAACTATATACAGCATGCACACACACACACACACACACACACACACACACACACACACGAGAACAGTAAAAGATACTGATTTTCAATTAACCAAATTTGCTGTACCATATTCAAATTAGTCCTTTCATAATTTTGCGAAATTAACAATTTTGATACAAGTACTACAGTACATAAAGCATGTACACACACACACAAATGAGCAATAATCATGTAAAATAATTATATACAGTATGCAAACACACACAAAAAATACAAAAACTATTTAAGGAAATAACTAAGAGTTCAGATGAAAAAACAAACTCCTCTAAACCCTGTTTCAGAAATTCTGTGGTGCATTGTTACATTTCTTATCTAGATCATCCTACTTGAAAGCAAGCACAAAAAATTATGCAAGACACACTATTGACAGAACTGCATTTAGATTTTCTACATCTGATCATCTTTAAAATGTAATCTAGTGTCACTTTGATATTTCCAGGTACACTTGTTGGGATCAATGCTTTGTTCTGATATAAACAATTAAACTTCTCATTTATTAAATTAGTTTTGGTCATTGCTTTGTGTCTGTAGAAATATGCTTATGTACTGGATGCCAGCTAGAACAGAGGAAAATGTTAAGTCAACTTTACTCCCCAATGTTTTAAAAGTCGTGCTCGTCAGTGGACTGGATAGGTCACATGACTCTGAGTCCAAAGGCAGTGTGGTTTGGAGTGGGGGTGAGGGTAAGGTTAACAGACTTTTGAGATAATTGAATTTTACTAGGGAACCAGGAACATTACTATGTCATCAGTCAATATCGTAAAAATAAACAAACAATCTATTAGCTCAATGTATTAGCTTAAAAAAATCAGTGGCTAGCATTTACTAGCTAACAGTTGGGTGTGTTAGCCAGTGTTGTCAAACTATGGGTCTTGTTCACTGGTGAGCAGTGGGTACATGTCACTGCTCTTTTATGATTACTACTATTATAGTTTCTCTGCTTAGTATATGTGTGCTGTGATCTTTTGGGGGCAGTGTGATTGACAGTTAGCAAGATAGCTACACAAGTTGGTTTGAATTTGCTAATAGTGTCCCTCATATGCCCCTGCAGAAGTAAAAACAAAGATGACAATAGAGTTTATGTCTAATGATTTAAGGCTCGCATTAACAACCACAGTAATAGAGTAATAAAGGGCTTTTTGGTCTAAGCCCCGCCCCCAATAGCATGACCACACACCCAACCGTGGCTGGAACCCCACCCCCATGCCTTAAACTCATCCCATTATGTCAACAAAATAAGTATGACTGTGGTAAACATAAAGTGAAGAATGTCAACATGTCAGCACATCAACAATAAAGGGACAATGTCCCGAATTGTCCAAGGGATATCACTGGGCACCCTCTATTATCTTAATGAGTAGACCTTGGACAAAAAGTGTCCTATCCAACTATAACCACCTTCAGTCCAGTGGACATGCTTCTTTGGTTGTTAACATTCATTTACACTTTACTCAATTTACTTCAGGTCAAAATTGGATAAAACGGGAAACGGCAATTATCTGTTTTTTCTATCATTCATTTAAATCAACAATCTTTACATTTTTTTTACAGAAGCGACAACAGTCGTTCAGCTCCATAATCCACCATTTTGTTTAGTCATTCCTAACTTTCTCCAGACTCCTCTTTGACCTTTCAGTCGCTCTAACTACGTCATCCTAAAGATTACACTGATTGGTTGTAGTACCGTCCTATTGTATACAGAGGATTTGAAAGACAACCTTTTAGCCCCGCCTCCTCTGACTATGAAGCACCACTAGACCCATACATGGAATGAATAGAGATAGCACTGCTAGGCTAGGCTAGGCTAGGCTAGGCTAGCATAGAGGCGTACCACCTCCTTGCCTAAGTCCGAGCACCTTGTTTCCTCCAGGGTTGTGCTCGCAAACTCAGCCCATGATACACACAAGTATTACCTCCACTGAGGAGGTATTCAATTCGAGTTTGTTTGAAATTTTACATTATTGTAAATGGAGGATAAAATTCAAAGTGATCCAAAATCCAGAAACTCTTCTGGATCACCACTAACATTTTATCATTTGTTCCTTATGACGCTAACAACACATCCTGAACATTTGATCGAAATCTATCCATAACTTTTTGAGTAATGTTGCTGAAAGGCTGACCTCTCTTCATTTGGGGGGGGGGTCTGCCTTGGCTTAAGTTTTTGGAGTGCTTTTCTTGTTTTCCACTAGCAAAACCCTCAATAATAAGGACAAATGAAAACATAAATTATAATTTATAAATGTAATAAATAGGGATAGCGCAGCTAGGGTAGCAAAAATACCAAAAATGCAGAAAACAATTACAAAACATGTTAAAATCCACTAAAATTGACCAAAAATTAACAAAGAAGTGATAAAATGTCAAAAATATCTGCAAAAATATGAATAAATATGTAATTAACATGTTTATTCAACACCTTCAATAGACTCGTATAATTTTCACAAAAGAAGAGTTCTGAGGAAAAGTTGTAAAACCAAGTTTTTGACTTAATTTGAGGATGTTGATTCTGAATATTGTGTTTATTACCAGCTGAATTTTAAGTTTTAAACCTAATTTGCATATTAAAATTCAATAAATTACATTTTTCATTTTTTTTATTGTTATTATGTTTAACTAATCAGTTAAACATCATAGTATCAGGATGAAATGTCATTATTTCAGTTCTACATGAGCATTGACATTAGCAAAAGACTTTTTTGTCCAGACTAGACTCGTACAATTTTTGACAAGTATCAAATATGAGGAAAAGTTGTTAAACCATCTTTTCAACATTATTTTAGGAAGATTATTCTGAATATTGTGTTTATTACCAGCTGGATTTGAAGCGCTATGTCTTAGGAATTTACATATTAACATGAGATTGGATTGTTAACATTTTTTGAACGTCGTCCATCTTGAAACGGTTGTCTTTTTAAATGTAGACACTTAATGTCCACATGTTAGAGCAGCAGTAAACATACAAGATTTGGTGACAATCCATCAACCCTTTAAGTTATCGCTCTTTATTCACCTAGTATGAGTGCTATGTTATTATTATTACATTATTATAAAAAGTCTAAATTATGAGATAAAAATCCAACATTAAGCTAATTATCAGGCTTAAAATGCTAAATTCAGCTGGTAAACAAAATATGTGGAATCCTCACCCTCAAATGAGAGGAAAATGTTCACTGACTTTTCCTCTAATTTGTTGTTAGAGCTTTTTACTGAAGAACTTTCTGACATTTTTGCTCAGACTACAACAGTTTGGAATAAATAACTGTAAACAACTGTTCGATTGAGTTAAATAGTTTGAATCAGACAAACCTAACGATAAATGAATGAAGTTAATGTGGACAGACTTAGTTCTTACGTGTTCAGCGAATATAACCAGAGCTTCCTGTTGAGCAGCCAGTTCAGTGATGAAGCCAGAGTTCAGAGCGAAACTCCAGATGTCGCCTTCGTTCCCAGTGTAGAAGAAAACTGGACCAGAACCTTTCCTCCAGAACTCATCTGCACAACAACAGCAGTTCAACACACACTGACTTTTTATTATTCACCATGGGCTGCATGTAATACAAGGTAGAGGGGAATATTGTTCCATTCTACTGAATGTTTTGGTTCATTTTAGTGAACACACCTGTGATCAAATATCGTTGATTAAATGTCTTGTTCATCGTTTTCCTGAAATTAAAATGATCCAGAATCTGAGGGAAAAACTTTTCTGTGAACTGAGGATCTGCAGATGAAACACCACCATGTTTAGGCTGAAAAACAAAAATATTAAATCATTATTACCATTAAAATATAGGCTAAAAATATTCATTAAATCATTTAAATATAGGCTAAAAATATTCATTAAATCATTTAAATATAGGCTAAAAATATTCATTAAATCATTTAAATATAGGCTAAAAATATTCATTAAATCATTTAAATATAGGCTAAAAATATTCATTAAATCATTTAAATATAGGCTAAAAATATAAATTAAATCATTTAAATATAGACTAAAAATATAAATTAAATCATTTAAATATAGGCCAAAAATATTAATTAAATCATTTAAATATAGGCTTAAAAGAGTAATTAAATCATCATCATTAAGATATCGCCTAAAATTATATTTAATTTTTATAATTATAAATATTATATAGTCAGATTATGTTTCATTCGTTAAATAAAGACTAAGACTTAGTTTTTAATTCATATTCATTTTATTGCACATTTATTATCAAACCAAACTTCATTTAAAAACACAAACATATTAAACATATATTAAACTTCTGATCTACAGTGAATAAATATGGCCTTTGACCCCTGGCTGTGGGGTGTAAATTACAAGTTTCTACATCAACTGTGGAGAAATAAAACTAAATGTGACGTGTAATCACTTAGGGATATGATAGAAAACGTTTTAATTAGCATAAATAATCCCTCAGTTTTTGGACTTTTATGTGCAAGTGTGAAGCATATTTTGTCTTTCATGTACAAGTTTGACATATATTTTGTCATTTATGTGGACGTTAGAAGCATAATTTGTCTTTAATGTGCACGTTTAACGACAATGTTGTCATTTATGTGCAAGTTAGATGATTATTTTTGTCGTTTATGTGTAAGTTTGTGAGTTTCTGAATGAATGATATGACTCAAAATGAGTCCGAAAAGGAACTAAAAACAGAAGAAAAAAAAGACATAACTAACACGTACCTTCATAAAACTGCGATAAGGACGAGCCCGTAGCGCCACGAAACATAACAGAAACACTATTACCGAAGAAAAACACGCTTTTTGACTCATATTTAGTGGAAAAACGAGTCAAGTTAAGTCTGAAAACTAACACAAGTACTTCAGTGGTCCGCACTGCGCATGCGCACAGACGACAGTCACATGATTGATATTGTGACTTTAGGGACAATCGGAAAACTGGGTTCTATCCATTTATTTCATTTCACGAATGCGAAATAATAATAATAATAATAAAAAAAACATCCAGAAGAGTTAATTTATTCTGAGGACGACGTTTTCCCGTTTAAACAAATTAAAATATTATTTAAATGTTTATATCTATAAGGTTTATGAGTTAAAATAAAGAGACCAAAGAGACCATCAAATGTGATAAGTACAACAGCAATTCACACTGCGCTTGCGCGAAGAGACCAGTCACGTGGTTGTTGTGAAGTGTGCTGCGTTTATAAACAATGGGAGAAGTGAGATGCAGCATTTGTTTCACCTAAACTAGAAAAAGAACATATTTAGAACAGTTAATATCAGTGTGAACAAGGCCGGCTCTGGTCAATGTGGTGCCCTGTGTCTTTGAATGCATCTTTATCATTTTAATTTTCTTCTGTTTTTGTGTAAAGCACCTTGAGTTGTCCTGTACATGAAATGTGCTATACAAATAAATTTGCCTTGCCTTGCCTTGCCTGTGTTACCAGGGGCGATCCTGGACCGGGGGCTGACGGGTCAAGCCTATAGACAAGTTCACGCCACAAACCCTGGGCGCCGCCATTACCATCTAGATATGTAAGCTACTTCCGTCCGGAAGATATGAACAGACTTTGATTGCTAGCGTTTTGTGAGCTATAATGTCCTGGGAACATAGTTTTAGTACTTTGTCTGGAGATGGGGTTATTATCCCCCACCCGAATGTGGTGCAGACCTGGAGGATAATATGATGACGTGGCCCAACGTAACAAACGACAAGATTTGTGCGTATTTCATGGACTCCATTGCAATAGACAGGAAAGCTATGGACAATCTGACAGCCTCTAAGGAGGATCAGTATCTGCATATAAAGAACTAATATATAATAATAACTTGTACTCTCTCTCTCTCTCTCTCCCTCTGTCTCTCTCTTTTTCTCTCTCTCTCTCTCTCTCTCTCTCTCCCTCTGTCTCTCTCTTTTTCTCTCTCTCTCTCTCTCTCTCTCTCTCTCTCCCTCTGTCTCTCTCTTTCTCTCTCTCTCTCTCTCTCCCTCTGTCTCTCTCTCTCTCTGTCACACACACACACACACACACACACACACACATGGATAGAGCTGCCAACTCTGTAAGGAACCTATGGCGAATCCTATCAGATTTACAGACCTCAGATTTTTTATGTAATCATAAGAATTTCGTCTCGCTTAAGTTCAGCTCAATACCGGACATCAGTTTTTTTTTTATATAGTACGATCCCGTATTTTAAGGGACGTTTAACAACCCCACACACGGAGCACTGTAGACGACCTGTCAATCAAACGTACACATACGAGCTGCATGTGTACGTTCGTCTATGAACATTAGCTTATATGCTAATCAGCTGTTTTAGCAAAACACCGGTGGCAATGTTCGTGTATGACAACTTCACAATTAACAGTATTGACGGTTTCATAACTAAAGCTTTCATTTCATAGATAAAGTTGCTGAACTTACCATCAGATTGAAGTTTAAGTCACTTTGGGGAAATAGTTAGTAGTCAGCTGGGTGAGTCGTAGCCTCTTCGGCTGTGTAAGGTCAGTGTATCCCAAAAATAACTCTGGAAACGGGTTATCCTCGGTTGGTATTTTGTCCACAGAGTGATGGGAACACATAAAAACATTAATGCCTTCATCCAGACGCGTGATTCAGAGTCCGTTACGAAAAAATGACAACAAAGGAGGACATGGACATTGTCTCTTTGAAGCAGGTTTGTAGTTCAAACACTCTCTATCTAACCACTCCTTTTTCCTTCAGCTTCTACATCCAACCATAGCACACATAGTTCCTGAACCACTTTTCCGCTTGTCGTTGTGTATAATTTTTCTGACTAAATCACACAGTGTTAACATGTAAAATCAACTGGAGGAGCCAGACAGGAAGTGAACAGCATAATCAGGAAGTAAAGCGGAAACGGGTCGTGAACTTGTCTATACTGAGCAGCATCGCTCACGCAAAACAAACAAAAAAACAAAACAAAAATTTGTGTTTTTTTACCAGCAGGTGGTGCTGTAGTGCACTTTAGTTTTCTTCCATGGCTGTAGGTCTATATGGATGGAATGTGAACATATAACATCCTTTGTGTTTTTTATGTTCAAAACCTCTTTCTATTTATTGTTTATAATTGATTAGTTTTATTTGATTCCAGTACTCATGAAAAGCCTACATTTCTTCTTTAAAGTAGTTGTTTTGAACTTAGTTTGTATGAATGATTGTTTGGGTGGAGGGGCAGAGGTGGTGGCCTAGAGTAAAATACTCTAGGATAGCCACTGGGTGTTACAGGTTGTCGTGGAAACCATGTTCAAATGTCTCTTTGGGTGTCACAGGTTGTCAAACCCGCGTATAGATGCTGTGTTAGTGTTGAGAACTTTTAAATGCTCCCTCCATCTACAAATGAACATTCATGATTATTTTTTTTCCCACTGGGTTCTAGAGTTTTTTCTGCTGAGAAGGAGGGTCTAAGGACAGAAGGAGGGTCTAAGGACAGAAGGAGGGTCTAAGGACAGAGGGAGGGTCTAAGGACAGAGGGAGGGTCTAAGGACAGAAGGAGGGTCTAAGGACAGAAGGAGGGTCTAAGGACAGAAGGAGGGTCTAAGGACAGAAGGAGTTATATATATAAAATAAATATACAATTATGCAAAAAAATTCTAAATTAAGATAAAAAAATCTAATTTTCATGCCTCCACAGTAAATACATTAAAATCATAACTTCAATGGACACCATGTTTCTTGAACCCTTGGAAATGTGACTTGTTAGCGCCCCCTGGAGGATTTCAAACACAACATCCATAATACAGACCGAGGCATAAATACCAACTCAGGGAGCAACGACAAGAATGGAAAGACCAGTTTCATCCAGTTTCAGAGGAATAAATTAGGCTCATGTTTGGACTAAAGTAGACATTGGGTAAAATGGTCCTCATTTTTATATAGCAACTTATCACCTTCATGGTTCAAAACTCTTTAAATTAGTCTCTCATTCACCCATTCACACACACACCAGTAGGTTTCTAAGGTCAAAGGTCAGTCCTACTGGGGGCCTAAGTCAGGGTTCAGTGTCTTGCCCAAGGACACTTCGACATGTGGACAGCCAGAGCCGGGACGCGAACCGCCAACCTCTCGGTCTTTGGGCGACCCACTCTACCAACTGAACCACAGCTTTAACCTTTGACCCTAACGACCCACTCTACCAACTGAGCCACAGCTTTAACCTTTGACCCTAACGACCCACTCTACCAACTGAGCCACAGCTTTAACCTTTGACCCTAACGACCCACTCTACCAACTGAGCCACAGCTTTAACCTTTGACCCTAACGACCCACTCTACCAACTGAGCCACAGCTTTAACCTTTGACCCTAACGACCCACTCTACCAACAGAGCCACAGCTTTAACCTTTGACCCTAACGACCCACTCTACCAACTGAACCACAGCTTTAACCTTTGACCCTAACGACCCACTCTACCAACTGAGCCACAGCTTTAACCTTTGACCCTAACGACCCACTCTACCAACTGAGCCACAGCTTTAACCTTTGACCCTAACGACCCACTCTACCAACTGAGCCACAGCTTTAACCTTTGACCCTAACGACCCACTCTACCAACTGAGCCACAGCTTTAACCTTTGACCCTAACGACCCACTCTACCAACAGAGCCACAGCTTTAACCTTTGACCCTAACGACCCACTCTACCAACTGAACCACAGCTTTAACCTTTGACCCTAACGACCCACTCTACCAACTGAGCCACAGCTTTAACCTTTGACCCTAACGACCCACTCTACCAACTGAGCCACAGCTTTAACCTTTGACCCTAACGACCCACTCTACCAACTGAGCCACAGCTTTAACCTTTGACCCTAACGACCCACTCTACCAACAGAGCCACAGCTTTAACCTTTGACCCTAACGACCCACTCTACCAACTGAACCACAGCTTTAACCTTTGACCCTAACGACCCACTCTACCAACTGAGCCACAGCTTTAACCTTTGACCCTAACGACCCACTCTACCAACTGAGCCACAGCTTTAACCTTTGACCCTAACGACCCACTCTACCAACTGAGCCACAGCTTTAACCTTTGACCCTAACGACCCACTCTACCAACTGAACCACAGCTTTAACCTTTGACCCTAACGACCCACTCTACCAACAGAGCCACAGCTTTAACCTTGGACACTAACGACCCACTCTACCAACTGAGCCACAGCTTTAACCTTTGACCCTAACGACCCACTCTACCAACTGAACCACAGCTTTAACCTTTGACCCTAACGACCCACTCTACCAACTGAGCCACAGCTTTAACCTTTGACCCTAACGACCCACTCTACCAACTGAGCCACAGCTTTAAACTTTGACCCTAACGACCCACTCTACCAACTGAGCCACAGCTTTAACCTTTGACCCTAACGACCCACTCTACCAACTGAGCCACAGCTTTAAACTTTGACCCTAACGACCCACTCTACCAACTGAGCCACAGCTTTAACCTTTGACCCTAACGACCCACTCTACCAACTGAGCCACAGTGTTTCATACAACAACATAAATAACAATCATAAAAATTAGAAAATTAAACAAAAAAAAATCAAGAAATAAGTTTGAAAATTATAATTTAACAATAAAATTAATAATAATAAAAAATATTTTCAAAAAATTAATAAAAAACCTGAAAAAAACATTTAAAAAATAAATACTTTTAATACACATTTTTAAAATCACATTTTTCATGCTTTATGGGGACTTCTGGATAAAACAAATTAATGTATTTATAGGGCCACGTATTTTCTATTTTACTAGTGGGGACCTTTATTTTAATGTAACCCTTGGGGGATCTGAATTTTGGTCCCCATAGTATCAGACGTCCCATGGTGTGAATTCGTAAACATATCAATGTCTCCATAAAGATAGAAATACAGACACACACACACCATGTGTATAGTGGGCGTGTCTTGAGTGTTGTGTATAGTGGGCGTGTCTTCAGTGTGTGCGTATGGTGGGCTTGTCTTCAGTGTTGTGTATAGTGGGCGTGTCTTCAGTGTTGTGGATAGTGGGTGTGTCTTTAGTGTTGTGGATAGTGGGCGTGTCTTCAGTGTTGTGTATAGTGGGCGTGTCTTGAGTGTTGTGTATAGTAGGCGTGTCTTGAGTGTTGTGTATAGTGGGCGTGTCTTCAGTGTTGTGGATAGAGGGCGTGTCTTCAGTGTTGTGTATAGTGGTCGTGTCTTTAGTATTGTGGATAGTGGGCATGTCTTCAGTGTTGTGTATAGTGGGCGTGTCTTCAGTGTGTGCGTATGGTGGGCTTGTCTTCAGTGTTGTGTATAGTGGGCGTGTCTTCAGTGTGTGCGTATGGTGGGCGTGTCTTGAGTGTTGTGTATAGTGGGTGTGTCTGGAGTGTTGTGTATAGTTGGCGTGTCTTGAATGTTGTGGATAGTGGGCGTGTCTTCAGTGTTGTGGATAGTGGGCGTGTCTTCAGTGTTGTGGATAGTGGTCGTGTCTTTAGTGTTTTGGATAGTGGGCGTGTCTTTAGTGTTTTGGATAGTGGGCATGTCTTCAGTGTTGTGGATAGTGGGCGTGTCTTGAGTGTTGTGTATAGTAGGCGTGTCTTGAGTGTTATGTATAGTGGGCGTGTCTTCAGTGTGTGCGTATGGTGGGCTTGTCTTGAGTGTTGTGTATAGTAGGCGTGTCTTTAGTGTTTTGGATAGTGGGCGTGTCTTCAGTGTTGTGGATAGTGGGCGTGTCTTGAGTGTTGTGGATAGTGGGCGTGTCTTGAGTGTTGTGTATAGTAGGCGTGTCTTGAGTGTTATGTATAGTGGGCGTGTCTTCAGTGTTGTGTATAGTGGGCAAGTCTTCAGTGTTGTGGATAGTGGGCGTGTCTTCAGTGTTGTGGATAGTGGGCAAGTCTTCAGTGTTGTGTATAGTGGGCGTGTCTTCAGTGTTGTGGATAGTGGGCGTGTTGTCAGTGTTGTGGAAAGTGGGCGTGTTTTCAGTGTTGTGGATAGTGGGCAAGTCTTCAGTGTTGTGTATAGTGGGCGTGTCTTCAGTGTTGTGGATAGTGGGCGTGTCTTCAGTGTTGTGGATAGTGGGCTTGTCTTCAGTGTTGTGGATAGTGGGCGTGTCTTCAGTGTTGTGTATAGTGGGCAAGTCTTCAGTGTTGTGTATAGTGGGCGTGTCTTCAGTGTTGTGGATAGTGGGCGTGTTGTCAGTGTTGTGGAAAGTGGGCGTGTTTTCAGTGTTGTGGATAGTGGGCAAGTCTTCAGTGTTGTGTATAGTGGGCGTGTCTTCAGTGTTGTGGATAGTGGGCGTGTCTTCAGTGTTGTGGATAGTGGGCTTGTCTTCAGTGTTGTGGATAGTGGGCGTGTCTTCAGTGTTGTGTATAGTGGGCAAGTCTTCAGTGTTGTGTATAGTGGGCGTGTCTTCAGTGTTGTGGATAGTGGGCGTGTTGTCAGTGTTGTGGAAAGTGGGCGTGTTTTCAGTGTTGTGGATAGTGGGCAAGTCTTCAGTGTTGTGTATAGTGGGCGTGTCTTCAGTGTTGTGGATAGTGGGCGTGTCTTCAGTGTTGTGGATAGTGGGCTTGTCTTCAGTGTTGTGGATAGTGGGCGTGTCTTCAGTATGTAGTGGGTTTGTCTTCAGTGTGTATAGTGGGCGTGTCTTCAGTGTGTATAGTGGGCGTGTCTTCAGTGTGTATAGTGGGCGTGTTTTCAGTGTGTATAGTGGGCGTGTCTTCAGTGTGTATAGTGGGCGTGTTTTCAGTGTGTATAGTGGGCGTGTCTTCAGTGTGTATAGTGGGCGTGTTTTCAGTGTGTATAGTGGGCGTGTTTTCAGTGTGTATAGTGGGCGTGTTTTCAGTGTGTATAGTGGGCGTGTTTTCAGTGTGTATAGTGGGCGTGTTTTCAGTGTGTATAGTGGGCGTGTTTTCAGTGTGTATAGTGGGCGTGTTTTCAGTGTGTATAGTGGGCGTGTTTTCAGTGTGTATAGTGGGCGTGTTTTCAGTGTGTATAGTGGGCGTGTTTTCAGTGTGTATAGTGGGCGTGATTATGTGCTGCAGGTCCAACAGGTTTATGAATAAACACACGTTGTCACTCACTTCCTGGTTTTTCCAGGAACAACTAGTGCTTTGTTTTCAAGCTCCTTCAACGTAAACAGAGGTCAAAGGTCATGTGTCTGGGGAAAAAGCTGTCGTCATACAATCCTTAAAGATAAAGAGTTCAAAGGTCAGTGTGAATATGCATGTGTAGAAAAACCTGTTGACATCTTTGTGACGTAAACACGCATAAACACTTCCTGTAAAACATAAATGTTCTGCACTTATATAGTTCTGTTCCACCTTCATGGTTCAAAGCGCTTTACATTAGTTTCACATTCACCCATTCACACACCAGTAGGTTTCTAAGGTCAAAGGTCAGTCCTACTGGGGGCCTAAGCCAGGGTTCAGTGTCTTGCCCAAGGACACTTTGACATGTGGACAGCCAGAGCTGGGATGCGAACCTCTTGGTCATTGGGCGACCCACTCTACCAACTGACCCACTGTACCAACTGACCCACTGTACCAACTGACCCACTCTACCATCTGACCCACTCTACCAACTGACCCATTCTACCAACTGACCCACTGTACCAACTGACCCACTCTACCAACTGACCCACTCTACCATCTGACCCACTCTATCATCTGACCCACTCTACCAACTGACCCACTATACCATCTGACCCACTCTACCAACTGACCCACTGTACCAACTGACCCACTGTACCAACTGACCCACTGTACCAACTGACCCACTGTACCAACTGACCCACTCTACCATCTGACCCACTCTACCAACTGACCCATTCTACCAACTGACCCACTGTACCAACTGACCCACTCTACCAACTGACCCACTCTACCATCTGACCCACTCTACCATCTGACCCACTCTATCATCTGACCCACTCTATCATCTGACCCACTCTATCATCTGACTCACTCTACCAACTGACCCACTCTACCACCTGACCCACTCTACCAACTGACCCACTCTACCAACTGACCCACTGTACCAACTGACCCACTCTACCATCTGACCCATTCTACAAACTGACCCACTGTACCAACTGACCCACTGTACCAACTGACCCACTCTACCATCTGACCCACTCTACCATCTGACCCACTCTACCATCTGACCCACTCTACCAACTGACCCACTCTACCAACTGACCCACTCTACCATCTGACCCACTATACCATCTGACCCACTCTACCAACTGACCCACTCTACCATCTGACCCACTCTACCAACTGACCCAGTCTACCAACTGAACCACTCTATCATCTGACCCACTCTATCAACTGACCCACTCTACCATCTGACCCACTCTATCAACTGACCCACTCTACCAACTGACCCACTCTACCAACTGACCCACTCTACCACCTGACCCACTCTACCAACTGACCCATTCTACCAACTGACCCACTCTACCAACTGACCCACTCTACCAACTGACCCACTCTACCAACTGACCCACTCTACCAACTGACCCACTCTACCAACTGACCCACTGTACCAACTGACCCACTCTACCAACTGACCCACTCTACCAACTGACCCACTCTACCAACTGACCCACTGTACCAACTGACCCACTGTACCAACTGACCCACTCTACCATCTGACCCATTCTACCAACTGACCCACTGTACCAACTGACCCACTGTACCAACTGACCCACTGTACCAACTGACCCACTCTACCATCTGACCCACTCTATCAACTGACCCACTCTACCAACTGACCCAGTCTACCAACTGAACCACTCTATCATCTGACCCACTCTATCAACTGACCCACTCTACCAACTGACCCACTCTACCAACTGACCCACTCTATCAACTGACCCACTCTACCATCTGACCCACTCTACCATCTGACCCACTCTATCATCTGACCCACTCTATCATCTGACCCACTCTACCATCTGACCCACTCTATCATCTGACCCACTCTACCATCTGACCCACTCTATCATCTGACCCACTCTATCATCTGACCCACTCTATCATCTGACCCACTCTACCATCTGACCCACTCTACCATCTGACCCACTCTACCAACTGACCCACTCTACCATCTGACCCACTCTACCATCTGACCCACTCTACCATCTGACCCACTCTACCATCTGACCCACTCTACCATCTGACCCACTCTACCATCTGACCCACTCTACCATCTGACCCACTCTACCAACTGACCCACTCTACCAACTGACCCACTCTACCAACTGACCCACTCTACCATCTGACCCACTCTACCAACTGACCCACTCTACTAACTGACCCACTCTACCATCTGACCCACTCTATCATCTGACCCACTCTATCATCTGACCCACTCTACCATCTGACCCACTCTACCAACTGACCCACTCTACCATCTGACCCACTCTACCATCTGACCCACTCTATCATCTGACCCACTCTATCATCTGACCCACTCTATCATCTGACCCACTCTACCAACTGACCCACTCTATCAACTGACCCACTCTATCAACTGAACCACTCTACCATCTGAACCACTCTATCATCTGACCCACTCTACCAACTGACCCACTCTACCATCTGACCCACTCTACCAACTGACCCACTCTACCAACTGACCCACTCTATCAACTGACCCACTCTACCAACTGACCCACTCTACCATCTGACCCACTCTATCAACTGACCCACTCTACTAACTGACCCACTCTACCATCTGACCCACTCTATCATCTGACCCACTCTATCATCTGACCCACTCTATCATCTGACCCACTCTACCATCTGACCCACTCTACCATCTGACCCACTCTACCATCTGACCCACTCTACCATCTGACCCACTCTACCATCTGACCCACTCTATCATCTGACCCACTCTACCATCTGACCCACTCTACCAACTGACCCACTCTACCAACTGACCCACTCTACCATCTGACCCACTCTATCATCTGACCCACTCTACCATCTGACCCACTCTACCATCTGACCCACTCTACCAACTGACCCACTCTATCATCTGACCCACTCTATCATCTGACCCACTCTACCAACTGACCCACTCTATCAACTGACCCACTCTACCAACTGACCCACTCTACCATCTGACCCACTCTATCATCTGACCCACTCTACCAACTGACCCACTCTACCAACTGACCCACTCTATCATCTGACCCACTCTACCATCTGACCCACTCTATCATCTGACCCACTCTACCAACTGACCCACTCTACCATCTGACCCACTCTATCATCTGACCCACTCTACCATCTGACCCACTCTACCAACTGAACCACTCTACCAACTGAACCACTCTCTCAACTGACCCACTCTACCAACTGACCCACTCTACCATCTGACCCACTCTACCATCTGACCCACTCTATCATCTGACCCACTCTATCATCTGACCCACTCTATCATCTGACCCACTCTACCATCTGACCCACTCTACCAACTGACCCACTCTACCATCTGACCCACTCTACCATCTGACCCACTCTATCATCTGACCCACTCTATCATCTGACCCACTCTACCAACTGACCCACTCTATCAACTGACCCACTCTACCATCTGAACCACTCTACCAACTGACCCACTCTATCATCTGACCCACTCTACCAACTGACCCACTCTACCATCTGACCCACTCTACCAACTGACCCACTCTACCAACTGACCCACTCTATCAACTGACCCACTCTACCAACTGACCCACTCTACCATCTGACCCACTCTATCAACTGACCCACTCTACTAACTGACCCACTCTACCATCTGACCCACTCTATCATCTGACCCACTCTACCAACTGACCCACTCTACCATCTGACCCACTCTACCAACTGACCCACTCTACCAACTGACCCACTCTATCAACTGACCCACTCTACCAACTGACCCACTCTACCATCTGACCCACTCTACCATCTGACCCACTCTACCATCTGACCCACTCTACCAACTGACCCACTCTACCATCTGACCCACTCTATCATCTGACCCACTCTACTAACTGACCCACTCTACCATCTGACCCACTCTACCATCTGACCCACTCTATCATCTGACCCACTCTACCATCTGACCCACTCTACCATCTGACCCACTCTATCAACTGACCCACTCTACCAACTGACCCACTCTACCATCTGACCCACTCTATCATCTGACCCACTCTATCATCTGACCCACTCTACCAACTGACCCACTCTACCATCTGACCCACTCTACCAACTGACCCACTCTACCATCTGACCCACTCTATCATCTGACCCACTCTATCATCTGACCCACTCTACCAACTGAACCACAGCCGCCTCTGGCTCAGTTAACTGACTTATTGACTAATGTAGGTTTTATGGGTCATAACTCCATAACAGAGGGACACAGAACTTTCAGATTGGTACCAAATGATGCAGAATGAACATTTATACATTTCTAATATTTGTATGACCAATAGTTTTTGAGATCTCTGGAGGTCAAAGGTGACATGTGTCCAAATTAACTAGTGTAACAGTATTAGATAAATACTTTATTGATCCCAAAGGAAATTGTGCGGCACTCTGTTGCTCACATATATAAAATCACATCAATAAAAACATAAAGATAAAACAAACATAAAATACCCCTAAATAAATAACCACTAATTAAAAAGGAAGTGCTGTGTGCAAAAGGGGGAGGGGGAAGATTTGTTTGAATGCAGGATGGTTGAGGGGTTGGGGGGTCTCCTGTTAAAAAGCCTGATGGCACGATATACACTGATATATTATCATAATATTACATGCACTCACGCATATATACATATAACCAAATTATCAATATTGCAAAAGGTCAAAGTCAAAATCATATTATTGGCTCTAATTCAAGAACAGGTTATATATATATATATATTTATATTTATATAAATATAAAGAGTATAAAGTACATATATTTATATAAATGTAAAGAGTATAAAGTACATATATTTATATTAAAAAAAAATACTCCAGTAAAGTACAGATACCTAAAAATGTACTTAAGTACAAGTACTTTTACTGAGTTATGTCCACCTGTATGTATTTGTTGTATTCATTGTGATCATTCCAGACCTGTGTGTGTGTGTGTGTGTGTGTGTGTGTGTATGTGTGTGTGTGTGTGTGTGTGTGTGTGTGTGTGTGTGTGTATTACTTCATACCTCAGTCAGTGTTGAAAACACCTGTCTGTCTGCTCCTCCAGGGAATAAAGATGGAACACTTCCTCATAGCAGCAGGGTGGAGATTCCTGAAGAAGAGGAGGAGGAGGAAGAGGAGGAGGAGTCATGTTTGAGTGTGTTTCTGTTCTTGTCAGTGTGGACACAGATCTGACACAGAACACAAGCTGAACAACAACTACTGCTAGAACAGGTGAGTGTTATGATGTACACACACACACACACACACACACACACACACACACAGTACAGGTAGTGAACAGGTGAGTGGATAGGAAAGCAGGTATGAGGAAGTGTTCCAGGAAATAGCTGTGTTCACTGACACTGGTTTATATTCTACACTTTTACTGATTCATTCTTTTATCTGTTTCACTGCTGTTCTTATTTATAGAACACACACTGTGCTCACATATGTATATATATATATATATATATATATATATATATATATATATATATATATATATATATATATATAATCCATATAGACCAAAGGTTTAGACACACCTTTTCTTTATTTTCATGACTATGTAGATTATTGTAGCTTGAGACTGAAGGCATCAAAACTATGAATGAACACATGTGGAATTATATACCTAACAAAAATGTGTCTTATATTCTAGTTTCTTTAAAGTACTCACCTTTTGTTCTGGTTACTGCTCCACACACTCTTGACATTCTCTGGGTGATCATCACCTGAAATGGTCTTCACTTCACAGGTGTGTCCTGTCAGGTTTAATAAGTCACCTTTTTTGTCTTTTTGTATCAGTTGTGTTGTGCATTAGTCAGATGGATACACAGCTGGTTGTTCCACTCAATAGACTGTTATTATGGCAAAGAAAAATGAGCTAAGTAAAGAAGCTCAACCACACAATGTCGAGGGTGTATATATATATATATATATATATATATATTCGAACACTGAGCTAGGAGCTGTTTCTTAGTCAGTGAGGATGTGGGGTTTCGAAGCAACCATTTGTCCCACATCCTCTGCATGTACCCTCTCTCACTGGGGTTACTCCTGTAGTAACATTCCATCAGTACCATGTTCTCTGCCCTGCTCCATGAATGTCTTGTTACAGTAGCCAATTTAACATCAGGGTGTCCTGGTTCCTCAACCCCTAACGCGGACCTTGTTGTCCCGGGCGCCGTCCGAGCCGGTATGACTCTATTTATTGTATCGCTCATCGTGAGGTATAGGCATGGATAGCGTAAAGTGCCTTGCCTAAGGGCACACCTGGGATTCGAACCGGCAACCTTCCGCACCAAAGTCAGTGGTGTAGACCACTAAGCTATCCAGTCGCTAGTGGAGTGTGAAGGCAACGGTGGTACCAGTAGTGATCGGAGCATTAGGGGCAGTGACCCCCAAGCTGGGAGAATGGCTCCAGCAGATACCAGGAACAACATCAGAGATCTGTGTCCAAAAGAGCGCATTGCTAGGAACAGCTAAGATCCTGCGCAGAACCCTCAGGCTCCCAGACCTCTGGTAGAGGACCCGAGTCTGAAGGAGACACCGCCCACGTGGGGCGAGAGGAACATTTTTTTTTTTTTTTTATATATATATATACTGTGTGTGATGTGCTGGGGGGGGGGGGGGGGGGTCATCTGGCTTTGGACCTTTAGTGTCCTGTGGTCTATCAATCTTTCTGATGGCCTGAACACAAACTGCCTGGAAGAGGAACTAGAAATAAACCAATTTAAGGAGGTAAATATGTGCCAGTCCAGTGGTACAGATCAGCAGAGGGACAGGTGCATTCTGGGAGTTTTTTTTACTGGTAATTGGGGAAAATAAAAAGAGGGGCAGTTTGTCATCACGCCCAGTGGGTGTGATTTTAACTGTTATGACGTAAGGATAATAAACATGATAAACATGGCTGCTCACATGGAGGAGACTGAACTGGGCTTTGATTCTACAATTGAAACGACAGCATATTGATCATTTAAAAGATGAACAGAACCGTTTAGAAAGAATGTATTGGTGGTAAAGATCTTCTCCCAACCAGGTATGATAAGAGCTTCTACTTCTATCATCTACGTTACATGCTGCTTTACATCTGATTGGTTGAAGTAATAACGTCATTCAAAATGACAAACACCTGGTTTCTCCAATTAGAGCCAATGATTTTGATTGACAGCCTTAACAAAGAGAAGCTAATGGTGCGTTAGCAGATGGAAGATGTGAGCAGACATGAGGAGCATTAATACATCTGGAGTGAGTCAGGTTAATAATTTACATGTAAAATACCTGATTGGTTCCAAGGCTCCCAATACTACCCCCTAAACCTTATACTACCCCCTAAACCTGATACTATCCCCTAAACCCGATACTACCCCCTAAACCCCCAATACTACCCCCTAAACCTGATACTACCCTCTAAACCCCTGATGCTACCCCCTAAACCCAATACTACACCCTAAACCCAATACTACCCCCTAAACCCCTGATGCTACCCCCTAAACCTGATACTACCCCCTAAACCCCCGATACTACCCCCTAAACCCCTGATGCTACCCCCTAAACCTGATACTACCCCCTAAACCCGAAACTACCCCCTAAACCTGATACTATCCCCTAAACCCAAGACTACCCCCTAAACCCCCGATACTACCCCTAAACCTGATACTACCCCCTAAACCCCGATACTACCCCCTAAACCCAATACTATCCCCTAAACCCCCGATACTACCCCCTAAACCTGATACTACCCCCTAAACCCCCGATACTACCCCTTAAACCCCCGATACTACCCCCTAAACCCCCGATACTACCCCTAAACCCCCGATGCTACCCCCTAAACCCCCGATGCTACCCCCTAAACCCACGATGCTACCCCCTAAACCCCCGATACTACCCCCTAAACCCCCGATACTACCCCCTAAAACCCCG
Source organism: Siphamia tubifer (assembly GCA_020466265.1). Taxonomy (NCBI): domain Eukaryota; kingdom Metazoa; phylum Chordata; class Actinopteri; order Kurtiformes; family Apogonidae; genus Siphamia; species Siphamia tubifer. Next base: position 353,181 of record CM035791.1, read on the forward strand.
ATGCTACCCCCTAAACCCCGATGCTACCCCCTAAACCCCGATGCTACCCCCTAAACCCCGATGCTACCCCCTAAACCCCGATGCTACCCCCTAAACCCCGATGCTACCCCCTAAACCCCCGATACTACCCCCTAAACCCCCGATACTACCCCCTAAACCCCGATACTACCCCTAAACCCCCGATACTATCCCCTAAACCCCCGATACTACCCCCTAAACCCCCGATACTACCCCCTAAACCCCGATACTACCCCCTAAACCCCCGATGCTACCCCCTAAACCCCCGATGCTACCCCCTAAACCCCCGATGCTACCCCCTAAACCCCGATGCTACCCCCTAAACCCCCGATACTACCCCCTAAACCCCCGATACTACCCCCTAAACCCCCGATACTACCCCCTAAACCCCCGATACTACCCCCTAAACCCTTTAAAAATGATAAAGTATACACATTTAGTATAAACGTGTGTTTTCAGTTTTATAAAATGTATATTTTAGATGTAATGTATTGATCTCAGTGGGTAAGTGTGTTATGTGTTATTAACTTCTTTGTTATGTCCTGGGACATAGATGATGTTATTTTACAGCAGGGGTGTTCACTCCTGGTCCTCCACAGTTACTATCCTGCATGTTTTCGATGTTTCCTTTTCCAATACACCTGATGGAAATGATAACGCTGTCATCCAGCTCAGCAGTATGTGATAATGACCGCCACTAATCACCCATGTCCTACAGTCATGTAAAAAATGAGGACACCCTATGAAAGCCTTTTTATTAATATATGGATATTTAATTAAAGTCATATATCTGAGCAATTCAATATGAAGAAAAGATTTACCAAGATTTGGTGACAAATAAATTCTTCAAAAATGCTTTTAAAAATGTTTTTATTCAATTTTACGAAAAACAAATGGTTATTATTAACAATAATAAACATGCATATTGTGAGTGTAAACTAGTGAGATTGTATGAATTGTTAGTGAAACAGGGGTAATGAGAGGGTTAGGGTTAGACATGAATGTTAGTGTTTGGAATGAAGTGTTTCCTGTTGAAACACCTGATTTGATCTGAAGAAAAACAACTGAAACTGCACAAGTAATGGTAATACAGCCAAGCTGTATAAGCTGCTAATACTTCTAAAAACATCTACAAACATGTTGAATTCAATTATATATATATATATATATATATATATATATATATATAATTTTTTTCCTCCCCAAACCACAGTGCACCTTATATATAGATGAATTCTGATAGTGCTCAGTGACTCATGATTTTTACTTTTTATTTCATAACGAAAAAGTTAGGAATGACTAAACAAAATGGTGGATTATGGAGCTTAATGACTGTTGTCGCTTCTGTAAAAAGAATTTAAAGATTGTTGACGTTTTCTCATGTTTGATTAAAGTAAATCTACACCTGTTGTTTTTCTTCTTCTATGGTTGTTTACACTTGTTTCTCTACCAATCATCACAGCGTCACTTTGTTACTCCCGCCCTCTGACTCTATACTTTACTGTGATTGGTCGACCAGTTTTGGGGAAATCTAGACAAAAGTTACATTGCAAGTAAAAAATTTCCAGAAAAATAAATACTCAATTAATGTACAAATACCTAAAGAATCTACAGTAAATGAAGTACTTCTACTTAGTTACTTCCACCTCTGGTTTCTAGGATGCTCTACACCAGGGGTCCCCAAACTTTTTCCTGTGAGGGCCACATAACTTTTCCCTTCTCTGATGAGGGGCCAGGGTCAGTAACAGAAAAAGGGTGACGAATGCAGGAGTGGATAAATGTCAAAATGTATTGTTTTCCACAAAGCCACAATCAAATAAACCTCTCTGGGTTCTTCACAGAACAAAAGTGAGTAAATAAATCATAACACTATTTATGAAATAAATAACCCTCTCTGGGTTCTTCACAATAAAAAAGTCCATTTAACGTCTTAACAGGTCCAAGTTCAGCTTCGTCTGTGACTTAAATGGGGCGGCTGTGGCTTAGTTGGTAGAGTGGGTCGCCCAATGACCGGGAGGTTGGCGGTTCGCGTCCCAGCTCTGGCTGTCCACATGTCGAAGTGTCTTTGGGCAAGACACTGAACCCTCACTTAGGCCCCCAGTAGGACTGACCTTAGACCATAGAAACCTACTGGTGTAGTATGAGTGTGTGTGTGAATGGGTGAATGTGAGGCTAATGTAAAGCGCTTTGAGCACCATGAAGGTGGAAAAGCGCTATATAAATGCAGTCCACTTACCATTTAAATGACTCATATGAGCGTCTGTCAAAGTTATTGTGTTAAACGAGTCACTAACTAATAGTTAACAATGAAAATAGTTAAAAACTGAGGAACATTTTATTGCAAATGTCCCAATTTATTATGAAATACAAATACACATATATGGAAAAAAAACTCTTAAAGCTCTCTGGTATTGTTCAGGGGGCCGGACCAAATGTGGAGGCGAGCCGTAGTTTAGGGACCACTGCTCTACACTGACTGTATTTGTGTATCTGTGTGTATTTTTGTGTGTTAACGTGTTTCTAGGATGCTCTACACTGACTTGTTGCGTTTATGGGATGAGTCGGTCCAGGCGGCGGACTCTAAAAACTGGGCAGGATGTTTGGAAAAACTGGCACAGATCAGTGAACCCACTTCTCGGACTCTGTTCAACATGGCTTTGGCTCACCTGGCCATGGGAAACCTGGACTCGGCCTTGAAGGTCTGGAACAAACACACACCTGTCCTAAATGCACCAAAAATACACTAAACTGTGTTAAAATGACACTAAAATGTGCTAAAATAAGAGTAAAATGTAATAAAAATCTACTAAAGCTGTTCAAGTGTTTGACTGTGTGACCTTTGACCTCCAGGCTTTAGACTACACTCTGGCCAAAGATGAGCGCCTGGTGGTGGCATTCTTCCAGAGGTCAGCAGTGATGATGCAGATGAACAGGTAGGTTTCTGTCAGAAGTCAGAGGTCATGACCTGACCCTGTAACCTTTCTGTGACCTTTTGTGTGTGTGTTCAGGTGGGAGGAGTCTCTGTCTGACTGTATCTGGGCTCAGAAACACATGAGAGGAAACATGGTGATAGACTACAGTCAACTGGGACTGAGGTTTAAACTGTACAACTGGATGGTATATACACACACACACACACTAATACACACACACACACACACCAATACACACACACACACTGCAGTTCCAGAAGTCTAGTGTTCCTGCTTTGACTTTTGTTTGAACACTTCCAGAATCAGAATCAGAATCGTTTTTATTCGCCAGATACATTTGCACATACATGGAATTCTATTCCGGCAGGTGGTGTCACTCTCAGAATAGTAATATAAAATATAAAAATATAAAAAAGTATGTACAAGAAAAAAAATAATAAATAATATTCTACAAAAAGGGTGGTGCAAAGTACACGAGGTAGTGCAAATCAGTGTGAATGTAGGGCTTGAATGTATGGCAGTGCAAGACTGTATCAGCTGTTAATTAAAGTTATGGCAGTGGGGTAAAAACTGTTTTTAAGTCTGGTGGTTTTGGTGCGCAGGGCTCTGTAGCGCCTGCCGGAGGGGAGGAGGGAGAACAGGTTGTTACCAGGGTGGGCAGAGTCTTTAATAATGTTGGCTGCCCTCTTCCTGGTTCTGGAGGAGGACAGTTCCTGGATGGAGGGCAGGGGGGCTCCTGTGATTTTTTCTGCCGTCCTGACTGTGCGCTGCAGTCTGTTCCTGTCCTGCTGTGTGGCTGCTCCGAACCACACAGTGATGGAGGAGCACAGGACAGACTCGATAACAGCCGTGTAGAACTGGACGAGCAGCTCCTGAGACAGGCCGTGTCTTTTCAGGTGTCGCAGGAAGTACATCCTCTGCTGGGCCTTCTTCAGGATGCAGTGGATGTTCTACTCCCACTTCAGGTCCTGAGAGATGGTAATTCCCAGGAACTTGAAGGTCTCGACAGGTGACACGGGGCTGTTGCAGATTGTGAGGGGGGGCAGAGGCAGGGGCTGTCTCCTGAAGTCCACCGTCATCTCCACAGTCTTGAGCGTGTTCAGCTCCAAGTTGTTCTGGCTGCACCAGAGCACCAGGCGCTCGATCTCCTGCCGATATGCAGACTCATCTCCGTTCTGGATCAGGCCGATGACTGTGGTGTCGTCTGCAAACTTCAGGAGTTTGATGGCTGGGTGCGTGGAGGTGCAGTCGTTGGTGTAGAGGGAGAAGAGCAGAGGGGACAGGACACACCCCTGGGGGGCGCCAGTGCTGATGCTCCGTGTGGTTGAGGTGACGTCTCCCAGCCTCACCTGCTGACTTCTATCTGTCAAGAAGCTGGTGATCCACTGACAGATGGGCAGAGACACGTTGAGGTGGGAGAGTTTGGAGGAGAGGATTTCGGGGATGATGGTGTTGAACGCCGAGCTGAAATCCACAAACAGGATCCTCGCGTAGCAGCCCGGGCTGTCAAGGTGCTGCAGGATGTAGTGCAGTCCCAGGTTGACAGCATCATCCACCGACCTGTTTGCCCGGTAGGCAAACTGCAGCGGGTCCAGCAGGGGTCCTGTTACGGACTTCAGGTGGCTCAACACGAGTCTTTCAAAGGACTTCATGACCACAGATGTAAGTGCCACCGGTCTGTAGTCATTCAGTCCTGTAATGCAGGATTTCTTGTGGACTGGGATGATGGTGGAGCGCTTGAAAACGGAGGGGACTTCACACAGCTCCAGTGAGCGGTTGAAAATCTTTGTGAAGACTGGGGCCAGTTGGTCAGCGCAGGTTTTGAGACAGGAGGGTGACACTCTGTCTGGGCCTGGTGCTTTCCTGATCTTCAGTTTCTTGAAAATCTGGCTCACCTCCTCTTCACGTACTCTGAGTGGGACCGGGGGGGGGGGGGCAGTGCGGCTGTAGGTGTGATGGGGGCTGTCGTACTGCTGGTTTGGATGAGTGGTGGCTGGGTGAGGGGTGCAAAGTTGTCCCTCTCAAATCTACAGTAAAAGGTGTTGAGGTCGTTAGCCAGGTCTTTGTTTGCCTCGACGCGGGGGGAGGGTCTTTTATAGTTGGTAATTTCCCGCAGGCCCCTCCACACTAAGGCAGGGTCGTTGGCTGAAAACTGGTTCTTCAGCTTCTCAGAATAGCTCCTCTTAGCTGCTCTGACTTCCCTGTTTAATGTGTTCCTGGCCTGCTGGTACAGGGCCCTGTCTCTACTCCTGTAGGCCTCCTCCTTGGCCTGGCGGAGCTGGCGCAGTCTGGCAGTGAACCATGGCTTATTGTTATTGAAAGTCCGGAATGTTTTGGTCGGTACACACATGTCCTCATGGAACCTGATTAGGACGTTACAGTATCTGTCAGGTCGTCCAGATTGTCATTAGCAGCTTCAAAGACACTCCAGTCTGTGCAGTCAAAGCAGGCCTGTAGTTCCTGCTTTGCCTCGTTGGTCCACTTACTCACAGTCTTCACCACAGGCTTGGCAGTTTTTAGCTTCTGCCTGTAAGTGGGGATGAGGTGGACCAAGCAGTGGTCAGAGTGTCCCAGAGCTGCTCGGGGAACGGAGTGATACGCTCCTGTGATAACTGTGTAGCAGTGGTCCAGTGTGTTTCTGCCTCTGGTGGGGCAGGTGATGTGCTGTTTGTATTTGGGGAGTTCCTGATTTACCGTAATTTCCGGACTATAGAGCGCACCTGATTATTAGCCACACCCACCACATTTTAAGAGGAAAACTGATTTTGTACATACACAAGCCGCACATGTATATAAGCCGCATGTGCCCACATTAAAACATGAAACACAAACACAAAATTAACCCAAACCCGACTTCAAGTCCCGCGAATGAAACTGAATGTCCTTCATTAACCCTTGTGCGGTCCTTGGTAAAAGGCACACTGGCTGTGTCCTACAATCGGGTCTTAAAAACCCAGATTCCAAAGTTCAGTTCCATAGACTCATCACCCCACCCCCCAAGGATATATTACTGTTTTCAGTAGTAAGCAATGGCATCCTACAGTACGTATAAAAAGGTACATTTGTGAACCACCGGCTCTCTTTGACCCGAAGGACCGCACAAGGGTTAAAGTCCACAGTCCAAAAATCACAGCCGGCAAAATGAAGGGAAAATGATACTTAAGGTTTGATGCAGACCTGCAGAGTCCGGGTCCCGTTGAAAGTAATCCAAGGAAAAAAAAGTGTATATTTCCAAAGGTAAGGGAGGGAAAAATGTCCGCCGCATCCACAAACAGGTGGCTGGTCGCCGCCTCGCCTCATCTATGGCAGAGTCAGCGATAACTTTAATCTTTGGCAGAGAGTTCAGGTCAAACTCCTCCGTGCCAACGTGCAAAAATAATCCACAGGGTCTGGTCGAGCCTCTGTCTTCTCTCACACACCGCCGCGGGTTTTTCTTTAAGCAACTTTTTACCCCCTGTACACCTGTCCGTCACCTTTACCGCTCCCACTTAAACCCGTCACCCCGCGTTTGTTCCGCCCCTCCTTTTTCATTCAGTCTTCCTCTACGCATATATTCCACTGGTCTAAATCTTACCTTTTCTACTCGAGCGCCTCTGGCGGCCGTTAGGAAAATTACATAAATTGGCCGCATCACTGAAAAAGCCGCAAGGTTGAAAGATTAGGAAAAAAGTAGCGGCTTGTAATCCGGAATTTACGGTAATCTCGCTCTGTTAAAGTCTCCCATGACAATAAAGAGTGAGTCCGGGTATTTAACTTCACAGCTGTTTAATTGTTCGGCGAGAGTCTGCAGCGCTTCACTCGCGTTGGCTTGGGGGGCGATGTAAACACCAGCCATGATGAAAGAGGAGAACTCCCGCGGCGAATAAAACGGCTTACAGTTTATGAAAAGAGACTCCAGATTCGGGCTGCAGTGTGTGGACAGGACTGTGACAGATGTACACCAAGCGTCATTAATGTAAAAACATATTCCACCTCCCTTTGTTTTTCCCGAGAGCTCCTTGACGCGGTCCGCGGGGTGAAGAGAGAAACCCTGCAGATATAATCCGGCGTCGGGAACGGCTTCGCTGAGCCAGGTCTCGGTGAAGCAGAGGGCAGAGGAACATGCAAAGTCCTTATTAGAACCATTGAGAAGGAGCAGCTCGTCCATTTTGTTGGGCAGGGAGCGGAGGTTCGCTAGGTGGATGGCTGGAAGAGGTGCGCGGAATCCGCGCCGGCGGAGTTTAAAGAGCGCGCCGGCTCGCTTGCCTCTCCTGCGTCTCCTCCATGTCCCGTACAGAGCTGCCGCTCCTCCAACCAAGAGTTCGAGAAAACTCTCTGGGTTCGTGCAGAACGTCGGAAAGGTGCCTGAAGAGGACTCCTGATGTTTAGCAGGGCGTCTCGGCTAAAAGTGACCGGGTTAGAGTGCCCGATCATAAAAAAACACATGAAAACACGCAAATTCTAAGAGAGCTCTGTGCCGAGGCTGCCATCCGCGGCGCCATCTTGAACCCATAACGTGGGTTTAAAGGGACAGCTCAGTATTTTTCAGATGAATGTGTGTCATCAGTGTCTTTTCTCTGGTGCACCCCCAGTGACTCCGCCCCTCTCTCCTGACTCCGCCCCTTTACCCAGCCCCTTTACTCTGGTGCACCCCCAATGACTCCGCCCCTCTCTCCTGACTCCGCCCCTTTACCCCGCCCCTTTACTCTGGTGCACCCCCAGTGACTCCGCCCCTCTCTCCTGACTCCACCCATTTACCCCACCTCTTTACTCTGGTGCACCCACAGTGACTTACCCCTGACAGTGTCCTGTGAGCCCAGTTTTAAAAACATAAATCCTGTGTGTCAGGTGTTATATAACGCAGCAGCTGTGTACTGTCGGATGGGCCAATGGGAACAGGCCAGAGACGTCCTGGTGTCAGTGTCCAAAGAGCAAGGAGGGGGTCGGGGGGTCAACATGGAGGCAGCCATGGACAGTGTCAAGGTGAGCACAAATGATGAGCTAAAAAACAAAATGATGATACCGTCTTTTTGTTAAATTTACTGAAAATGTTGGTCATGTTTGTTCAGATGAGATAACACCAATAGGCTCCATGACGCCACGTAAAGACATCGTAAGACGCCACGTAAAGACGTCGTATGACGCCACGTAAAGACGTCGTACGACGCCACGTAAAGGCCACTGATCTAGTTTAATGTGTTAGCATTAGCATTAGCACAGACTGGTGCTGCTTCACTGAGGTCTGAACTCTACCACTGATCTAGTTTAATGTGTTAGCATTAGCGTTAGCACAGACTGGTGCTGCTTCACTGAGGTCTAAACTCTACCACTGATCTAGTTTAATGTGTTAGCATTAGCGTTAGCACAGACTGGTATTGCTTCACTGAGGTCTAAACTCTACCACTGATCTAGTTTAATGTGTTAGCATTAGCGTTAGCACAGACTGGTGCTGCTTCACTGAGGTCTGAACTCTACCACTGATCTAGTTTATTTCATTTTCTGTCTCCACACAGATGAAGCAGCTCTTGTCTCCTCTCTTCATCCCTGAAGGTCTGGTGTTTCGCCCTAGGAAACAGGAAGTGGAGCAGCTGAAGGAAAAGGATTTCCTGGGAAAATCTAAGGTTGAATAATGTAAAAATAAAAATGTAAACGTACCCCACACACTTCCACACTGATCAGAGCAGGTGTTGTTTATTACTTTATATTTTCATATCAGGTCTGTCAATATTTATATTGATATTGATATTTATCAATGTTAACGTATGTTAATCCATCATCATGATTAATCTGATTAAAAATCATTTAACCCACAAAGCTGAGAATAGTCTGTAATTCAGTTCATTTTATAATCCATTTTTATGACCGTATTTTCCACACTATTAGACGCATAGAAGTCAAAATCATGAGATAAAAAGTCAAAATTAGATAAAAAAAAAAAATCCAAATTGAAATAAAAAGAGAAAATTCCCAGTCAATAAGCACAACCAGAATTAATCCATGTATAAGGTTCACTGCGGTTTTTGGAGGAAATGAAAGTGTCACCTTATAGTCTGGAATATACGGTAGTTTTCCTTTTTCGAAATGTTTAGTTTTAGTTTAGTATTTGCATTAATTTAAGTTTTTTAATTTTGCCTTCGTCTCCCACTAATCTGGGTCCGGGTCGTGGGGGCTGCAGCCCAAGCAAAGAAGTCCAGACTTCCCTCACCCCAGCTACCTCAGCTAGCTCCTCCAGGGGAATCCCGAGGCGTTCCCAGGCCAGCCAAGAGATCTAATCCCTCCAACGTGTCCTGGGTTGGCCCCAAGGTCAGAACACCTCCCCAGGGAGGTGTCCAGGAGGCATCCTCATGAGGTGCCCGAGCCACTTCGACTGGCTCCTCTCGACATGGAGGA
>CM035791.1:367500-377500 GCA_020466265.1 Siphamia tubifer
ATCTACAATAATTAAATACAGAGGTATTGGCTGTATACAATATGCAATATCACAGATAATATAAGAGTTTGACTGCAAAAATTACACAATAGTGCAAAAATAGGGCAAAATTGCCAGTTACTACAGTGACTCATTGTCATCGCGAGACAACGGTGACGAGTTGAACAGTTTTATTGCTTGTGGCAGAAAAGATTTCCTGTACTGGTCCTTGAGACAGTGAAGCTGTCTGAACCTTTTGGAAAAGAAACTTCATACCCAGCCATAAGGCCCCATCCTGGGGCACTGTAGCTGGGCACGTGGACCTGGAACCACATAGAACCAGGGGTCTAACCCTAGGACTTATACCTGCCAAAGACTCACTATCCCCGCCCATAATCTAGACATATCCGGCCTCTACAGGACCTCCAGGTACTTACCGCCCCAGCCGGTTCCTGGTACGCCAAACTTAAGCCCCCTCCTTGGGCTAAACCCTTTAATTCGGCCTGGTAAGACAAATGTCACCCTTGGTACTACAGAACAAAAAAAATCAGAAATTTTTCTAAGTCCACAAAGTGGACCTTTGGTTTTGTAGTACCAAGGCTCTGTAAGTCCAGTGTCTACAGAGTCTACAGAGCCTTGGTACTACAAAACCAAACTGCTACTGCCCCAGTCACACTCCCCACCTGCCAACGTGGGGTCACAACCGGCAGAGCCAGACACTTGAAGAGAGAGCCCGCCTGCTTGGGACTTACCTCACCGACCAAAGGAACCATAACTGATTTAATGAGCCATTTGTAGTTTCACTGTACTGGCCATTCTGCGGCTTAATCTGTGGGACAAGCATATGCTGCTATACTGGAGGATCAACTAGGATAGCCCCGAGGGTGGAGGGTACGTGGAGCCCACCTGTGGCAGTGCGGTAATCCGAGGGGGCGGAGGAGGCGATCCAAGGCCCCCAGGAGAGTCGCCGGTCCTGAGGAGGGCATCCCCAACCTCCCCATGATCCCTCCAGTCGGGCAGGGCGGGAAAGGGGCCTCCTCTGTTAGGGTTAGAGACCTGGGCGGGGGCCAGGGAAAAGGAACCACCGCTCCCTTAGAGTGCACCACGCGAGCAGTGTGCCCTCCGGGGCTATACATGCTCGCTGGACCAGCCAGCGCTGACTTCTGGGGCCAGCACTCCGCTGCCAGAGCTGTTACTGCTGTCGTGTGTGAACAGGATTAGAGAAACATAGTTATTTATAACGGAACCTCGTGAGCTCTGGCCGCCGTGGCCGTGACCGCAACCGGCCGCCGGGTTCGGACGGACCCCAGACACCGCCTGGCACTTGCGGATCCCGTTGGAGAGCCGCTGAGGGAGACAGCACGTCTTCCTGTCTTGGTTTATTATTAACTACACAGGGTTAATTATTAACTACACAGGGTTAATTATTAACTACACAGTGTTTATTATTAACTACACAGTGTTTATTATTAACTACACAGTGTTTATTATTAACTACACAGTGTTTATTATTAACTACACAGTGTTTATTATTAACTACACAGTGTTTATTATTAACTACACAGTGTTTATTATTAACTACACAGTGTTTATTATTAACTACAGTGTTTATTATTAACTACACAGTGTTTATTATTAACTACACAGTGTTTATTATTAACTACACAGTGTTTATTATTAACTACACAGTGTTTATTATTAACTACAGTGTTTATTATTAACTACACAGTGTTTATTATTAACTACACAGTGTTTATTATTAACTACACAGTGTTTATTATTAACTACACAGGGTTTATTATTAACTACACAGTGTTTATTATTAACTACACAGGGTTTATTATTAACTACACAGTGTTTATTATTAACTACACAGTGTTTATTATTAACTACACAGGGTTTATTATTAACTACACAGTGTTTATTATTAACTACACAGTGTTTATTATTAACTACACAGTGTTTATTATTAACTACACAGTGTTTATTATTAACTACACAGTGTTTATTATTAACTACACAGTGTTTATTATTAACTACACAGTGTTTATTATTAACTACACAGGGTTTATTATTAACTACACAGTGTTTATTATTAACTACACAGTGTTTATTATTAACTACACAGGGTTTATTATTAACTACACAGTGTTTATTATTAACTACACAGTGTTTATTATTAACTACACAGTGTTTATTATTAACTACACAGTGTTTATTATTAACTACACAGGGGATAGACACAGTTTTTCTATTATTTACTACATGGTGGGTTTGTGACAGCTCAGAGTGAAGTTGATGATGCACACAGAAGTGTTTTACTCTACAACTCTGCGCCTGGGCCCACACTCTGAATTGTCATATTGACAGGTTAAATTTAGAACCCACATTTTGTGCTCAGAGAGAGGCACCTTCCCCAGTGGGATGTATGCTATCTCTGCCAATGAGCCCAGGCTTTCCCCAGAATGTACGCCACTTATCTATGAAAACTACATGGTTTTCTGAGCACCATCTAGACAACCAGCGGTTAAATGATGACAACCTAGAGGACATCTCATCACTGGACAAATTAGGCAGGGGTCCAGAGAACGCTACGGTGTTACACATCGACTGTTCTGGAGTTAGAACCCATAAAGTGATTTCGACCTTTTAGTCAATTGTGACCTTGACCTTTACTCAAACGGATCATTGCATCTGATGTGCATTAACTCTATGTATATGTCCATCTGATTTCATGGTGATATCTCAATATTCATTGAGTTAAAGCACAATATGTCTGTGTGGACACACACACACAAATGTTGAGTCAGATTAATTATTTATCAGAAACAGTTTTAAATTCATTTAAATACCTTGGTTGTTTTAATTTTAAAGTGTTGTCTTTATAGAATATGTGTGTTTTCAGTTCTAACAGTTCTATTCGGTGTTGACCCTGGAGTCGACTATATCCAACATTTACTCTGTTTTATTTGATTTCTTTCTTTTGTTTTAGAGAGGACTTGTGCCAGTGTCACTGCTTGAACCAGTGGACATCAAGGCAACCAAAGGAAAAAAGGTCAATATCATTTTCTTTTATTTACCATATTTTCCACACTATAAGTCACATTAAGTAAAGCCAAAATGAGATAAAAAGTGAAAATAATAATAATAATAATACATTTTACTTGAAAGTGCCTTTCAATACACCCAAGGTTGCTATACAAGAATGTAGCACGATAATAACAATACAACAAAAACAAGATAAAACAATATAAAATACAATAAATAAGGAGGAATGTGACAGGACTGTAGCAAGATAAAAATCTAAATATATAAGAGGACGACAGACCATGTGGAGCAGTTAGAGCAGGGGTCTCCAACTCCGGTCCTCGAGAGCTACTGTCCTGCATGTTTTAGATGTTGAAGATGTGGTGCGACGACGGTGTTCTGAACCAGCTGGAGTTTATGGAGGGACTTATGAGGGAGGCCAAAGAGGAGTGAACTGCAGTAATCGATACAGGAAGGTACGAGACTATGGCGGTGGTATGGGGGGTGAGCGAGGGGCGGAGACAATTTATGGGGCACAGGTGGAGATAGGCAGAGCATGTGATGTTATTAATGTGAGGTTGAAAAGATGGTGCACTGTATGGTGGTGGCAAAAATAAAAGAAATAAACAAAGAACAAAATACTTCCCTTCCCTGTGGAAAAAAGAATAAATATGAGAAATACTGTTCCTGATGGGAACGCACTGCAACTGCAAGTAGCTCTAAATGAAAGAAGCACAAGATTAAAACTGCAAGCAGTCTCAAAGTCTCAAATTTCAGCCAGATCAGTGTCTGTATGTCCGAACTACGGCCATTTTCATAAAAGTACATTTCTAGGGGGGCTATAGTACCAAATCAGAATGTCTTTATCTAAATGGATGTAGACCTGGGAGATAGACGTCTGTGTCAAATTTCAGCCAAATCGACATTCGTGTGTCCGAGCTAAAGCAATTTATGTAGTGGTCATTTTTCCTGAAAACTTAGCAAAATTTGCAACATCGTAGCACAAAAACGATGCAACTTTTCCAAAAAATTTTGATAACTTTTGATGTCCGACTTGTCTAGATCATGTTCACTGATTTTGAGCTCATTTGTCCCAACAGCCAAGGAAACTATGACTCAAATTTTTTTAAACTTCAATTCAAGATGGCGGACTTCCTTTTGGTTTATGGGTGTGGCCATTATAAGGTTATTTTGTTCATCATCATATGATGAACATGTGTAATGATTTTCATAGCTCTAACTTCAGTAGGGCGTGATCTGGCCTAATACAAACTATTTACACTTTTCAAGGGGGTGCATTTCTTTACCGACTTTTACGACAACTATAAATATCTATACTATAAAAATCGCAATTTGCATGTTCAGGGGGTCAAAGGACTGACGTCATTGCAATCACAGCAGACTCAATAGGCCTCACGCCGCCGTGGTCCATGAGGAAGAAGTAAAGAAATCAATGAGTGGGAAACTTCCATCACAGTTCTTACTACACCTCAACAAAGGGGCACATGTTACGACATGCGCAGACACCCAGCCAGACATGTCTTCCAGGGTAGGGTTGAGGGGTTGCTCAGGAATATGCATGTGCTGAAAAGGGGTGTGTGTACTTTGGAATCCTTGGGTGTTCACATGGTCCCCTGTAGACCAGTGGACATCACAGGTTTCCATATTATTTTTCTAATTATGAGAGAAGTGAAAATGATCAGATAAAAAGTCCCCATAAAGATGTGTATATGTTGTATTTCCAGGGTGTTCAGTGTGTGTATATTTTGTATTTCCAGGGTGTTCAGTGTGTGTATATTTTGTATTTCCAGGGTGTTCAGTGTGTGTATATTTTGTATTTCCAGGGTGTTCAGTGTGTGTATATGTTGTATTTCCAGGGTGTTCAGTGTGTGTATATGTTGTATTTCCAGGGTGTTCAGTGTGTGTATATGTTGTATTTCCAGGGTGTTCAGTCTGTGTATATTTTGTATTTCCAGGGTGTTCAGTGTGTGTATATGTTGTATTTCCAGGGTGTTCAGTGTATGTATATTTTGTATTTCCAGGGTGTTCCCAGTGGGATCCCTCTCCCTCCACAGTTCAAACCTCCTACTCGACCTAAACTTGTGTCCACTCCTACCCCACCCCCTCGAGGTAACACAGCCTTATTCTGATGATACTCTTGTTGTGGTAACCACAGTAGTAACTAGAAAAGCACTCAACCAAGGCAGATCAGCTCCTGTGTACCTTTAGTGTGTACCTGTAGTATGTATTTAGTGTGTACCTGTAGTATGTATTTAGTGTGTATCTGTAGTGTGTACAGTGTGTATTTAGTGTACAGTGTGTATTTAGTGTTTATCTGTAGTGTGTATCTTTAGTGTGTATTTAGTGTACAGTGTGTATTTAGTGTGTATCTGTAGTGTGTATTTAGTATACAGTGTGTATTTAGTGTGTATCTGTAGTGTGTACAGTGTGTATCTGTAGTGTGTATTTAGTATACAGTGTGTATTTAGTGTGTATCTGTAGTGTGTATTTAGTGTACAGTGTGTATTTAGTGTGTATCTGTAGTGTGTACAGTGTGTATCTGTAGTGTATACAGTATTTAGTGTGTAAAGTGTGTATTTAGTGTGTACTTGTGTTCTTTCTCTCCAGTGCACCCCTTCACAGATGCCCCGCCTCCTTCAGAAACCCCGCCTCCTTCCTATGCTACCGTCACTCCCTCAGACCCAGCCACCTCTGCTGTCAACACAGACACTGACCAGGTAACCACGCCCCCAACAATAGCCACGCCCCTTTTTGCTGTTTGTTTACATGCATTAGCATCAGAACCTTAAAGGACACATTTGTTCAAAGTTCACAATTAAATTTTGGATAAAACTTTTCAACTCTTCATCTTAGAGACTTCCAATGGTCTTTCAGTTCCTCATCTTGTGTGTATAGATTTGACCTATTGTTGACCCAAGCGGTCAAAGGTCACTGGGTCAATACCTAAAAAAACCTCAAATGGACAATAACAGAAAAACCAGTAGAGATTTTCCACACTATAAGGGAAGTCAAAATGATGAGCTAAATGTAATGATCCTCTTATTGTGCTCAGTTTGCAGAAGCATCAGAGGGGGCGCCATCGTCAGAGGGGGCGGAGTCATATGTACTGGTCAAAGTGCACTTCAGGTACACAGTGGCTCTGTCTTTACCCCCGAACACATCACATGATCAACTGAAGAAAAGTGTGGCTCTGAAACTGGGTCAACCTTCATCTAACCTGAGACTGAGGTAAAACTAAACTGTCTGTCTGTCCTCTGTGTCTGTCTGTCCTCTATGTCTGTCTGTCCTCTGTGTCTGTCTGTCCTCTGTGTCTGTATGTCCTCTGTGTCTGTCTGTCCTCTGTGTCTGTCTGTTCTCTATGTCTGTCTGTCCTCTGTGTCTGTCTGTCCTCTATGTCTGTCTGTCCTCTGTCAGTCTGTCCTCTGTCAGTCTGTCCTCTATGTCTGTCTGTCCTCTGTGTCTGTCTGTCCTCTGTGTCTGTCTGTCATCTGTGTTTGTCTGTCCTCTGTGTCTGTCTGTCCTCTGTGTCTCTGTCCTCTGTGTCTGTCTATCCTCTGTGTCTGTCGGTCCTCTATGTCTGTCTGTCCTCTGTGTCTGTCTGTCCTCTGTGTCTGTCTGTCCTCTATGTCTGTCTGTCCTCTATGTCTGTCTGTCCTCTGTGTCTGTCTGTCCTCTGTGTCTGTCTGTCATCTGTGTCTGTCTGTCATCTGTGTCTGTCTGTCCTCTGTGTCTGTCTGTCCTCTGTGTCTGTCTGTCCTCTGTGTCTGTCTGTCCTCTGTGTCTCTGTCCTCTGTGTCTGTCTATCCTCTGTGTCTGTCTGTTCTCTATGTCTCTGTCCTCTGTGTCTGTCTGTCCTCTGTGTCTGTCTGTCCTCTGTGTCTGTCTGTCCTCTGTGTCTCTGTCCTCTGTGTCTGTCTATCCTCTATGTCTGTCTCTCCTCTATGTCTGTCTGTCCTGTGTCAGTCTGTCCTCTATGTCTGTCTGTCCTCTGTGTCTGTCTGTCCTCTGTGTCTGTCTGTCCTCTGTGTCTGTCTGTCCTCTGTGGCTCTGTCCTCTGTGTCTGTCTATCCTCTGTGTCTGTCTGTCCTCTATGTCTCTGTCCTCTATGTCTGTCTGTCCTCTGTGTCCATCTGTCCTCTGTGTCTCTGTCCTCTGTGTCTGTCTATCCTCTGTGTCTGTCTGTCTGTCCTCTGTGTCTGTCTGTCCTCTGTGTCTGTCTGTCCTCTGTGTCTGTCTGTCCTCTATGTCTGTCTGTCCTCTGTGTCTGTCTGTCCTCTGTGTCTGTCTGTCCTCTGTGTCTGTCTGTCCTCTATGTCTGTCTGTCCTCTGTGTCTGTCTGTCCTCTGTGTCTGTCTGTCCTCTGTGTCTGTCTGTCCTCTGTGTCCGTCTGTCCTCTGTGTCTCTGTCCACTGTGTCTGTCTATCCTCTGTGTCTGTCTGTCTGTCCTCTGTGTCTGTCTGTCCTCTGTGTCTGTCTGTCCTCTGTGTCTGTCTGTCCTCTGTGTCTTTCTGTCCTCTGTGTCTCTGTCCTCTGTGTCTCTGTCCTCTATGTCTCTGTCCTCTGTGTCTGTCTGTCCTCTGTGTCTGTCTGTCCTCTGTGTCTCTGTCCTCTGTGTCTGTCTGTCCTCTATGTCTGTCTGTCCTCTGTGTCTCTGTCCTCTGTGTCTGTCTGTCTGTCCTCTGTGTCTCTGTCCTCTGTGTCTGTCTGTCCTCTATGTCTGTCTGTCCTCTATGTCTGTCTGTCCTCTGTGTCTGTCCTCTGTGTCTGCCTGTCCTCTGTGTCTGCCTGTCCTCTATGTCTGTCTGTCCTCTGTGTCTGTCTGTCCTCTGTGTCTGTCTGTCCTCTGTGTCTGTCTGTCCTCTATGTCTCTGTCCTCTATGTCTCTGTCCTCTGTGTCTGTCTGTCCTCTGTGTCTGTCCTCTGTGTCTGCCTGTCCTCTGTGTCTGCCTGTCCTCTATGTCTGTCTGTCCTCTGTGTCTGTCTGTCCTCTGTGTCTGTCTGTCCTCTATGTCTCTGTCCTCTATGTCTCTGTCCTCTGTGTCTGTCTGTCCTCTGTGTCTGTCTGTCCTCTGTGTCTCTGTCCTCTGTGTCTGTCTGTCCTCTATGTCTGTCTGTCCTCTGTGTCTGTCTGTCCTCTGTGTCCGTCTGTCCTCTGTGTCCGTCTGTCCTCTGTGTCTGTCTGTCCTCTGTGTCTGTCTGTCCTCTGTGTCTGTCTGTCCTCTATGTCTGTCTGTCCTCTGTGTCTGTCTGTCCTCTATGTCTGTCTGTCCTCTGTGTCTGTCTGTCCTCTGTGTCTGTCTGTCCTCTATGTCTGTCTGTCCTCTATGTCTGTCTGTCCTCTATGTCTCTGTCCTCTGTGTCTGTCTGTCTGTCCTCTGTGTCCGTCTGTCCTCTGTGTCCGTCTGTCCTCTGTGTCTGTCTGTCCTCTGTGTCTGTCTGTCCTCTGTGTCTGTCTGTCCTCTGTGTCTGTCTATCCTCTGTGCCTGTCTGTCCTCTGTGTCTGTCTGTCCTCTATGTCTGTCTGTCCTCTGTGTCTGTCTGTCCTCTATGTCTGTCTGTCCTCTGTGTCTGTCTGTCCTCTGTCAGTCTGTCCTCTATGTCTGTCTGTCCTCTGTGTCTGTCTGTCCTCTGTGTCTGTCTGTCCTCTGTGTCTGTCTGTCCTCTGTGTCCGTCTGTCCTCTGTGTCTGTCTGTCCTCTGTGTCTGTCTGTCCTCTGTGTCTGTCTATCCTCTGTGCCTGTCTGTCCTCTGTGTCTGTCTGTCCTCTATGTCTGTCTGTCCTCTGTGTCTGTCTGTCCTCTATGTCTGTCTGTCCTCTGTGTCTGTCTGTCCTCTATGTCTGTCTGTCCTCTATGTCTCTGTCCTCTGTGTCTGTCTGTCCTCTATGTCTCTGTCCTCTGTGTCTGTCTGTCCTCTGTGTCTGTCTGTCCTCTGTGTCTGTATGTCCTCTGTGTCCCTGCAGAGATGCTATAATGCTATAACTCAATGATATATCACCATGAAATTACATGTACATATACATATAGCTAATGCGCATCAGATGCAATGATCCATTTGAGTAAAGGTCAAAGGTCAAGGTCAGAATTAACTAAAAGGCCAAAATCACATTATAGTTTATAACTCAAGAACGGAGGGTCACAGAACTTGCAGAGTGAGGATTTCTATCACCCACGACCAATCGTTTTTTAGATCTCTGGAGGTCAAAGGTGACCTGTGGCAAAATTAACTTCTGTAACACTGTTCCTTCATTATTTTGAGCTTTTATCTTATAATTTTGACTTTTTCTAACATTTCACTTTTTATCACATTATTTTGATGTTGCATAATTTTGACTTTTTGTCACATGACTTTTTTGTTGCATTGTTCCCACTTTTTATTGCATTATTTTGACTATTTAATTGCATGACTTTGTCTTTTTATTTTAACTTTGTATTGTATAATTTTCACTTTTTAACACATGATTTTGGTTTTTTATCTCATCATTTGAGTTAATGCTCCTTATAATCCAGTTCACCTTATAGCGTGGAATTTATACTAAATAAATCATTAAAGTTAACATTGACACTGATTATTCATGGACACTCAGTACGTACTCCATCAGATGTAGGACACTATGTTTACACATGATCATTTATCATTCCACTAAAAGGAAAGAGTGGTGTTGGCCTAGTGTTGGCCTAGTGTTGGCCTAGTGTTGACCTAGTGTTGGCCTAGTGTTGGCCTAGTGTTGGCCTAGTGTTGGCCTAGTGTTGACCTAGTGTTGGCCTAGTGTTGGCCTAGTGTTGGCCTAGTGTTGGCCTAGTGTTGACCTAGTGTTGGCCTAGTGTTGACCTAGTGTTGGCCTAGTGTTGGCCTAGTGTTGGCCTAGTGTTGGCCTAGTGTTGGCCTAGTGTTGACCTAGTGTTGGCCTAGTGTTGGCCTAGTGTTGGCCTAGTGTTGGCCTAGTGTTGACGTAATGTTGGCCTAGTGTTGGC